>JAZHYW010020972.1:0-55247 GCA_037355805.1 Ixodes ricinus | reverse complement strand
ACTGGTAACCTTGGCGCACCACCGCGTTTCCCATGTGCTGCGATTCTTTCTAAAAATGTACTGATCGAGATGGTTTTTCTGTTGACGTGAATATGAGCAATGTGTTTATTTTCACTAAATAAAATATTATGAAAAGGATTTTCTAAGTGACAATTAGCGCCCCATGCAATGTCCCACACAGGGCGTGCTGACTGAAATCATTATACTACATTATTATATAACCTTAAGGGATTAAAAAAAACGGTGCGAAAAGCCTACAAATAAGCCCCCTTTTCACATAAAATAAATGTCACGCTTATTATTATTGCAAATAATTCCAAGCGGTGTAAATGCTGCATAAGCGATAGTTTCTCTTATTTGTTTCACCTGAAATTCTGGCATAGCCACACGCGCCGATCGAATATGAGTTTCCCTCGACCTTGTCTGGGCACATCAGTATGAGGTTAATCACGTGTCCTTTAGTGATCATGTTCTGTATCTTACGCTTTGTTCTTCTAACGAAACGCCAAAAAAATGTTTGTTGGGAATTTGAGAGGTTAGTAAAAGCTTTTACATTAATGTCTTCTTAAACAAGGTTAACATCTTGAAGATGGGAAAATAGTATACATTCAAATTATTAAATTGTTTAAACAGAAGCTAGATGATAAATTCTAGACACTTCAGTTTTAAAGCACAGAGTAAAAGAAAGAACGGAAAAGGTTGAAACGCACTACTCCAGAAGCTGACAAGGGAGAATCCCTTCTCCCAGTTCGCTCTGCACACAAAATAATCAGTATCTCAAAAAATCACACAGGTTCTTTGTGATACTCTCGAGGATTTATCGCTCGAAGAAGATACCCGCAAAGAGCGCAATTATGGGGTTGAAAAATGTCGTGGTAAAAATAAGAGCAAGTTATGTATTGGGGGTTCTGTCGCGCAACCGAATCTGTTATCGAGCGCGCATATGCGAATATTGTAAAGACAATTTTAGTTATCATGCACCCAAACTAAAGATGGTCTCTTGAGTTTAGACGAAGTTAAAGTGAAAAAGTGCTATTCCTGCTTAATTTGTGGCGTCTGTAACATAAAAAAAAAAAAAGCCGATTTTCCCATTGGCAAACACAAACGTCTCATTGTATTCGCGTGCTTGCAAAGGCTCGCGCTCGTGGCCGCCGCTCTCGTGTCAGGCGTTGCCCAGGGGGGTGTGGGGGGCTGCTGACCGCTTCTCCTCGACGCAGAGGAACATGGCGGCGCCTCAGGAGCATCACTCATCATCGACGCTGCAGCCTAAGCAGTTGCGAGCTTGTGGCTTCATCCCGCCAGTACACCGCAGACGATCTAAGGGAGCGGAAAAACGCCATCGCCTGCGACTGCAACTCATAACAAGTGTATAAGTTATCACAATTTTTCTTACTTCATTATCCGTTATTTTGGGTTGAAAAAGCGTTAACGGTTCGGGGGCTGGCAAAGTTTCGGGACGAACAGTCTGGTCACCACTTTCGCTTTTAAGGACCAGCATCACTCATTTTTTACTGCGTATTTAGTGAAGCATACAGACTGAGAGCTTACACCTGTCCGTTTTTGTGCATTTTATACCCAATAGAGAACCTCTCAAAAGTTTATTTTGTTTGATCGTACCATCCGATCACACTACCCCGTAGACTATAAGAAATTGATGAAGGTTTTAGCAGCGCAGGTTACAGAATTATTTTTAAAACACAATCGTCGACCCACAACGCCAACTGGAAAGGAGAAGAACTTCTTAACAAAATGTTGTATCACTGGGCATTCTGGTGTGTTGTGACTCTTTTGTACGAGAAAATTTGCCCATGTTACAATGAGCGTAGAAGAAACGTTTGACCGCATTGTCACATTTTTTTCTGTAATAGAACAATATTGTAACGAGGTATGTCTTGTGCGACGGGGTGTATCGCACGGTGTAATAAACCTCGCCGCTGTCGTCATTCCCGGCCACAGAACGAAGGGCGAGGGTGGGCAAGCCGAGGAGAGGAAGCAGACGGAACGCTAAGAAAGGAGTTCCCCTCTCTGCTAAGCGTTCATCTCCTTCCCTCAACTGACGTCTTACCCTCCTTCGTTCTTGGGTTGCAACGGACTATAATCTCTCGCTCGGTGTCGGCGAGCCCATTCGCCTTTCTCTTGGTTACCCATCAGGCTGTGCCCCTTTCGCGCCGGTTTTTTCTATTTTCTGGGTATTTGTCTGCGTCGGCTGTTCAGGTAGTTTTATTCGTAGGTTTCAGTTGGAAGCTACAGAGCTGAGCATTTTGGCGTACGAGGATGACGTGACGATTTTGCGTGGACTCCAGGAGTCAAAAAATAAGCGAGCGCACATAGGTGCTATTGCGAAAACTTCGAGCTGGCTCCGTCAACTTCGGGATAAGTCTCTCCAGTCTTTGGACGGCGGTGGCTTTCAACGCTGTCTGTTTTTCAACATGTGTCTGCGGAGTTGAATCTCCGCCCTTTCTCTCGGGGTTCTCCCGGAACACTACAGCCCAACACTGGCGAGTATTGGCGCAATTAGGTTTAAGTTTTGCGGGCAAAAGCGACCAATCTGGGAGGTTATACGATGTCTGCTTCTGCACGTGCATCGGCTTACAATGTGTTCCTGCTACCAAAGGTTTGGCATGTTACGGAGGTTCTTCATTGCTCCAGAGGTAAAATACAATCATATGCACTGTGTTCTTGGAGTTTTTATGTTGCTGCTCCGGATTAAGAGCGATGAGTCGTACAAACCTGTTTCATGTCGAGTGAGGCCCCGGGAGGTGGGGCAGAAGGGTTCTTAATTTTTGTGCTGCAGCTCGTCATACAGATTTATTTTCTCAAACCCCAAAGAAAACCCTATATAAACAAACCCTTATATCAAATGAGATTGCGTGTTGTGTCTCCTGGGATTATTGTTCCGTCAAGCGAGGACGTATGCGCGGGTATATGAGAGTCTGTTGCTGGTGCCTTTCAACGGTTTTTAGTCACGCCTTTCTCACTCCACCTACTTGTCTTGTGTGCCTGAGAGGCGACGAAGCTGGTAAACATTTAATTGATTTGATTTTTTTAATTCCTCTGTATTGTTTCTGTACAGAGCAGGCCCAGGGCACGATATCTTAAAGAAAGCGAGGTCTATGCGAATGGTGGTACCGCCAACGCGAATATTTTTTTTTCAAGATTTCACTGGCCAAATATTTTCGGTTCATGCCAGGTTAATTCGAAAAGGTATCTCAGTAGCTCGGTCTGGCAGCTTCGCATGCTGTGCAGAAAGTAAGAAACTGCCGATCACGTTTTCCTAGACTGTTGGGACGCGGTCTTCTTTTGGGACATCCTGCAACGGACCATAGAGAAATACTTCCCATCAACGCCCCATAGCATACGTGTTTTGAGTGGTAGAAGGGAAAAATGACGTTCTTTATGACATCAAACTACTGCTGGGCCTGCACAACATACGGCGTACAGCGCGGCTGTGCGCCATGCGAATATCGATGCTTGCCCGTGCGTAAGTATTTCGTTGAGCACTGTGATTTCTGAAGAATTCTCTAAGGACCAGCAACCTACCCACTGATGGCTGCCACTTTTTGTGGTGTTGTCTACCCTGAAAGACTTGTAGCATGTTTGACGTTAGCCAAGGTGACTGGTGTCTTTTAGTGTTTCATCGCGATTGTGTGCCGCCTTGTATCATCGTTGAAATACGAAAAAAAAAAGCCGCGTGCGTGGCGGGGTCGGCAACGTGTGCGGCGGTCACGCTGAGGAATGGGGTTCGAATCTTATTTTATTCATTCTGTACTCTTCTAAGAAATAAACTTTAGTAAGGTAATAAATAAGCTGGGTAAGTTGGTACTAGTTGAAAATGAAAAAAAAATAGCGCCTTCGGTTTTTTGTGTTTGGATCCTGTCCCAGTTCTCGTCTTATTGTGCGCTATTCTTTTATTATGTTTCGAAACATCCCTGTTCATTCAAGGTTGTCATCGAATGTTCTTGTTCAGGGCAATCCTGAACGTGCCGCGTGTAGGAAGGTATCGGTAACGCCACTGCCTGGGGTCGGTCATCTTCCGTCGCCCACGCAAGATGCGTGGCACCTTTCTCTATAAGTTTTGTGAGGTTGCAAGTTTACCTCATGAGAACGTTTATTTTTCGTTCTAAATTCATTCGCCTTTTATGGTGACAACATTGCACCAGGCGGAAAGTGGATATAAATCAACGCGTCAAAACTTATGTGCCTAGAATACATAAGCTGACAATCCATATTTAGATACGTCTTTTATAGAATCAGCAACTAATAATAGCTTTTGTTTTATGCTTATTCTCACCGACAACGCAGTTATATCTGAAGGTACTAGTATATCGCACTCAAGTATAATATAATAATATAGAAATGCAAGAAATGATTTCTGCGAAATTGTTTAGAATTTGCGATGTTTTTGCTTTGACCAATGTATCGCCGTGTAATGGTAGGGGAGTATGATAAAGTTATCAGTATGTTGCATCAGCCAGACACTCATTATTTCATCCTGTTTTATTTTTTGAAGTTAGTTTCTCTTTTTTCTTTCACTCGCGCACTATCCGCTTTGGGGGGGGGATTTGCACACGGCATAAAGGTTACAGATGAATACGCCACATGGGGCCATATACGTGAACTAGAAGCGCCAGTCTCATATTTCTGGCCATAACTATCCTGGTAATCATGAGGTTGTTCCGTATAGCAATTCAGCTGGGCTGCAATTGATGTCCGTCTTCAAGGCAGTATGGAGCACGAGAAGAACAATTGGAAGTGCGAGTATTTCCATTCGTCTTCTTTCTCTTGTGCTCGCAATAAAGGTTTTCACTAATCGATTAAATCGTTCATCAAGTCAGTTCCTAGTATGGTCGTGAGTTCTCGGAAAAGAGCAGACTCGAACTGGCGATCGCGATCTGTGGTAATACACGTATAGGCATGCCTAATGTGTTTACCTAGAAGTTGATGAAAGCATAGGCGACTGTCTCTGCATGAATATCCTGGATCGGGATGGTTTCGAATCAACGCGTAAATCGGTCAATGCAGGTGAGCAAGTAGGCATAACCGTCTGATGGTTGTAATGATCCAGCTAATTGTAGATGGATATGACCAAGTCGAAGATCCCAAGTGGTAAGAGAGGAAAAGGGTGAAGATGCGTTTCGGAGTGATCTTGGAGCGTTGTCAATAAAGGCAAGCACGTGTACACTTTCTTACATACTTCGCCAGATTAGTCTTCGAGTTATAAGTCGTTCGGTTTCGCGTATCTCTGAACGTGACAAGCACTGAAAAAACTGAAAAAGTTGCTTTCGGAAGCTTAATCGAACAAAAGGACGTCTCAGAAACAACTGCCTCGTCGCCTGTTGTGGGTGAGTATTTCCTAAAATATGAGATGATTGAATGAGCACGAAGGTTCCTAAGTTTCTTGAGCTTCAGTCTGCTCTCATGCCAAAAATGGTTAATCAAAAAACGGTGGTAGTGAAGTCGTGACGCCATGACAATGCGGGCAAGCGCATCTGCTACGCCATTGTGCGATCCTTCGACGTGAGGAATGTCGGCAGTGAATTCGGACGTGAAATTCATGTGTCGAACTCTACGAGGTGTGTAGTTGTCATTCGCAGATATTATCGCGAATGTAAGAGGTGTGTGACGTTTAAGAACGTGGAACTCACGGCCTTCGATGAAATGGTGAAAGAATCTTATGTCGAGGTACATTGTCAACTATTCTCGGCCGAAAACTGCTGTACTTCTTTTCATATGGTAAGAGCTTCTTCGAGGAACATGCCAGCGGCTGCCAGCTGCTATTCACATGCTGCTGCAGAAAGCTCCTATGGCCTCATTACAGGTGTCAACAATGATGTTTATCGCAGCATCATGGTGGGGATGAAGAAAGATTGTTGCCAGAGTGAGGCCTTTCATTTGTGTGAAAGCATACGCCGTTTGGTTTGTCGAAACTAATGGCATAGCGTCCTTCGCGTTGCCCTGCAATACGTCAGTCAGTGGACGAAGAGTGTACTACTAGGTTGGTGGACATATCTGGGAATAAATCGCCTGTAAAAGTTAACTAACCGGAAGAATTCACAAAGTTGGGCAATGGCTCGACGGTGGAGGAAAACGGGCGATAGCGTCCACCTTCCCGTTCCCGGGCAAGGGCAAAATTCCTGCACTTTTAACATATGCCTGAGAAAGTCAAATTCACAGACGCCCAAGACACACTTGCTTTTGTTAATGATGATCGGCTATTCATATTTAGAAATTAACAGTACAAGAACAATTTACACTACACCACGCACACCAGTAAAGATGAATTACTCATTCAGCGCTTACTATCAACTCATTGTTAAATTTCGTCTTCTTATTCAACACTTTTGCACATCTATACTCCGCTTCACCCTTAAGCTGAGACTAGAAGCTCATCCTTCTACGTGAACTATCTGCCCTTGGCAATACAAGTGTGAACGCGCAGACACGCGCAACCAAATGCACTGCGTAAGCCAGCGAGCTTGCGCTAAAGGGGTATAGCACACTTCGCTGAGCTCGCTCGCTGACTCGTTTGAATCTTTCCCGAACCTTCGAGCAAAGGTGCCTGCGAGGTTGAGAAGACTGCCTCGTCCTCTAGCTCCCATGTACATATCATCTCATAATCACCATCATTTTCATCTTGTTATATTATATCCTCGAAGGAACTTCGACGTGCTAAAAAATGTTGCTCGTGTTTCAGTTAGCTTTTTATTTTTATGTAACACCCTCTTGAAGTGTTCGAGACTTTAAAACAATGTTAGAAAAGTTATTTCTGGAGTTGCCTTGTAAATATAACAACTTACTCATCAGTAGATCAATAATATTGAAATTTTAGTTTCATTCCTAGAAAATTTAGAACCACGAATTCAATTCACTTTCAGTTCTTTTTCTCAAAACTTTAAAACGCCTTTTTGAACTCAGCTTTTACGAAATGTGTTACCGAAGTTGTTAATTTTAGCAATGCGTATTGCATTCAATGCAGTATAAACATATAAAGAAGAAAAAAATGACAAGTTACAGGCCTCCGGCTGACTTTTATGAAATAGCACTTTAGAATACCGCGAAACAAAACAATCCCGCATGATAGGCACCTTTTTTTTTTTTTTCAAACCCCGCAAGTCTGAATATTTTCTATTTCAGCTTTCTACGAACTGAAACACGACCCACAATACAAAGAAGCCTCAAAAATAAAATTCCCTTGCCCTGAGTATCTTTCTTTGTCTGAATTGCAGCGCTGCTTCTCCCATGTTTTTTTCGCCATACATGGACAATGAAGACAATATTTCCAAAGCGGTCAATATGAGCAAAGTGGATATTTTCGAGACAATTGCGGGCGTAGATGCTTATTCTGGATACATTTCATTGTCGAATGAAAGCCACCTCTTCTTTCTGCTTACAAAAGCACCAAAGGTAAGTGAGTTTATACACCCATCATTTTGTTAACAAAAATTCAGATTCACATTTAACACAAATTTAGCGAAACGTCCAAACCAATTCCCTTGTATGCCAAGCCGGGTGTTTCAGCAAAGACTTTAAAAAAATCTTACCAATAGGTTAGTTCAGAGAAAAGAAAGAAAAGCGAACTCGGAGAACAAACTCCCAGCCACGGCAGACGTTAGGGATCGCTGAAACGCTACTAATTACGTAGTTAACTAATTGGCTCAAAGTTACGTATTAACTTTCTAATTAGTAAAAATAAGCATATGGTTCTAATTAGATACGCCAAGGCTTGCGATGCGAAAACGAGGATAATCTTCTTATCACCCGTGTTTTCGCATCGCCAGCCTTGTGCATGGTGCACAAGTAACTTTGGCTCACGCTTTACACGTACTTAAGCCGCGCTTTATACGTACTTGAGCTAATTCTAAAATTTGCTCCTTTTGGGTTCGTTTTTTCATGATGCTGAGAGTTTCTAATTGGAACCACGTGCCAATTTTTTTACTACTTAATATTTATTAAAGTTTCGTTACTGTAGTCTGACAGAGAATTCAGTGGAAGCTCCATCTCCGTCACGAGTTTGTCGCCTTTCACTGGGCTCCCACAACGCGTGCCACGAGGTTTTACCAAAGGCAGAATCCACGAGATGCAGGTGCAGCGCGCACTGAATTCATGGCCTTTCGCATACCACTTTTTTCTAGCCTCGCTAGCAGACGCCAACGGTGTTCTACTCTCGACAGCGGACGACGCTTGCGGTGCAGGGGACTGCGGAGATCGCGGTGGTACGCGCAGTGGTCCGCGCAGCCTACATGATTTCTTTGGGCGTGCCGTTTGTTTCTTCTTCAAGTGCGGCTTTAACACCGGCTGCTGTTTTAATACCGGTTTTAACGCCAGCGAAACGGCGAAAATGTCCGCTAAATCACAGTCCGCGCCCAATTCCCGCAGGGCGGCGCCCCAGTCAGCAAAATATGGCCGCGCGCTAAACGTCGAAATTTGTGGTCTATAGACCATTCTCTGCTCTGTTCCATGGGCGCCGCCATGTTCTTTTATGCTGACGCCATGACACAGTAGGACGACTGCGTTTTTTATATTTTTTTTGCAAGACTCCTTTTTTTTTAGGAATCTTCGCACATGCGGTAGTGCACGAACGTCAGGAATGAATAGTTACGAAACTCCAAGAACAACACCGATGCCAAGAGTGCTGTAAAAAGAAAAACATAATGTTTTATGCCAGCGTGTGCGCAGCCCCTCTCTTCACAAGAGCCTGCGTTGTGAGAACACTTTCGCTCGCTCGTATACCCACCGGGAAAAAGAAGTTTGGTTTGACAAGTGGCGCCATCTTATGGGGAATTTTCGCGACTCTGAGACGGCCTGCGGCCGCGATCACTGAACCCAATCTCGAACTCGAATCTCCGAGCGCCGCTGCAAACTTGGAGTTCCTTTTCCGCAAAATCAATCTGCGCAACCGTTGGAGGCAGAGTACACTGTCATTACGAGAAACAAGGCGACCCACGACGCAGTTCTTGCTTCCGACGAGTCCTACACGGGTGGCAACGGAGGGAGAGGAGATGAGGTTGCGCGGGGATCCCAGAGCGCCGAGCCCTGGCTGGAATGATTAGTGGTTAGAGGCAACGTTGGCTGCCTTCGTTTCTACTCACTGTTCAGACGCCTTCGAACGCCAACGTCAAGGACTGGATGCCGTCATTGGGCGTCGGAACGCGTTCCAGGAGTGAGTATGGAGACTCAAAGACAGCTAGCTTTGCCTCTACCCACGAATTATTCTGAACCGAAGCTCAGGTGTTTGTGACGTCCTACTGTGCGGCTTTCGTCTCCTTTGTTCCCTCGGTTTCTATGCGTAAGCTCCCGAAAACATTTCGGTGGCATTAGTAAAAAAAAAATGAAAGACGTTTACAATTACCTGTAGTGCCGAATTAGAGCGCAGCTCTTACGAGGAGGAGGAGGAGGAGAGGAACGCGCACGTCACCTCTGCTCGTGACCTTCACGAATGACCGTGACGTCACGCGTGACGTCATTAGGAGACATCCCATGATGCAACACACGGGACCCTCGTGAAGTCACTAGTGACGTCACGTGTGACGTCGATTATGGAAAGTCTCATAATGCAACGCGCGGGACCCTCGTGACGTCATTCGTGACGTCACGTGTGAGCAGTCATTATGGGAAACGTCCCATAATGCAACGCGCGGGTCACAAGTGAGACCCGCGTGTTGCATCATGGAACGTTTCCCATAATGCAAAGCGCGGGACCCTCATGACGTCACGTGTGACGTCATTATGGGAAACGTCCCGGAATGAAATGCGCGGGTCACGAGTGAGACCCGCGCGTTGCATCATGAGACGTTTCCCATAATGCAACGCGGGGGAACCTCGTGACGTCACTCGTGACCCTCATAAAACAACGCGGGAGAACCTCGTGACGTCACTCGTGACCCTCATTATGCACCGCGCGGTTACGCCGACGGCGACGCCGCTCATGCCGGAAACGGGCGCCTAGGAGCTGCGCTCTAAAAAGGAAAGGGTGCGCGTGCGCAGCGTTGATGGACGCTCCAGATGCTCAAGGGCGCATGCGCCCATACCTTTGGATGCAAAGCCACAGATATTTGTCCGTATGGTAGAGTGAAGGTAGAGGAACGGCGCTATGCCCATTTGCTTACAGACAAACAAGAGGCGCTAGCATGATTTTCGCGCAAGCGCAGCACGCTTTTTGCGAAAGGCGAATTCACATGTTATGTTCGACCCTGCAGGAAATAAGGGATACCGCCCCAAATTTGCTCCTCTGACTGTTCGTTAATATAGTAGATTGAAGGCCGGAGAACGGCCGTATGCCCATTCGTTTTCAAGCAAAAAGGTGCGCTCGCATGTTTTTCGCAAGCTAGCAAGCCTTTTCTGCAAAGAATGTAATTTCTCACATTACCCTCGACTCCGCAGGATAAAAGGGATAGCGCACCCTCTGCTGCTCTGGCTGTACGGTGGACCCGGAGAATCTTCCATGTGGGCTCAGTTCGCAGAGAACGGGCCGGTTGGAATCAATGCCACAGGAGGTCTCTTCAAGAGAAACGAAACCCTTCAACAGCACGCAAATGTCATCTACTTAGATCAGCCAGCAGGCGCAGGACTCAGCATAGTTACGAGCTATAACGATTCTAAAAACTACGCTCATACGCTGGAGGAGATGGCTGATATGATAGAAAAATTTATGGCACAATTCCTTATTTTATTTCCGGAGTACATGGGGCGCTCCTTTTACATCGCAGGTGAATCATACGGAGGTAAGTTAGGGGCAATTCTGTATTGTTCTTAGTCGTATTCTGAAGTATTAGAAAATGTATTCCGAAAGTCAGCCAATTTTAAACAAAATAGTACATTGTGCGACGTGTGAATGCGTCTACGTGTTTTTTTTCTTCCATAAATCCTTGCAAGGCAATTCTTTTAATCGAATGCCGCTGGCCAATAAATCACAAAGTATCGAAGTATCTGGCAGGTGTTGCGCAACCAAAATTCATTACTGCAAGTATCACGAACGGTGTTACCAGCCGTCTGCTTACCTTTGTTCAAATATCTTTTCGTGTCAGAATACGGTGAAAGTCATGTTATCGTATTCTGTTTTACCATATTTATATTATAAGCGATCATCCGTCTAAAGACACTTCGCATCGCTGTGAAGGTGGTCCGAAGTATGAGATCGTCTTGGGAGTCCGTGACACTGTCTATAAAATGCGCTCAAAATAAAGCACGTTTTAATTTTTTTTCCTTTTTGCATTTTAAAACTTACTTGAAGCAAACACATATTTTCTAAGCATTAAAATTAACAAAGGACAAATTAAAAACATTGTGTCATTTTATTAAGGCCAAACAATAAAAAACGTAGGAGAGGAAAGACGGCCACTCCTAGCACCAAGTAACTTGTGGTATACGCGGGTATACCAAGGGGAAAATATCACAATATTTAATAATGGCAACACCTCATATCGGTTTCAGTTTTAAACACGAACTCTCAACTGCATGCTCGGAACCACATACTTTAAAATAACTTGTCAACTGTCGAAAGAAAAGAAAAACGCACAAGCAAGCAATGTTTTACTTGTCCAGGTTCCTGTTTAAAAGAAACATCATATCGTCAGCATGGGTGGATTCAGACTGGTTCGCCTCTTTTAAATTAAGACCCGCTAACTAGAAGTCTCTCTCCACTGGTGCACTTGATGCTGGGATGGCATGCACGATCTGAGCTACAAGAGTAAGGACAGAAACTCGTGCTGGCGCAAGTTGCACCCCTCCAGAGGATCGAATTCAGTCTCTTCGATCCACTTGTTGACAAAGAACCCACTTGTAGGCTTCTACTTTCTTGTGGCTTGTACGTTCTTGGATTTCTTTCAACCAAATAACTTTTTCTGTCCTTTCCCTGCCAAAACAAGAACACGCTTTCCCGGGACGACTGATGCTCCTGCATTAAATACTTTTTCTATGGAGAGCATTTTTGAAGAGATAGTACGTTCGAAAGCAATCTTTGGTGAGAATCAGATCTTTATTGACGCAAAGAACAATTTTTTGCCCTATTGACACCTTTTTTAAGAGAGCAATTTGCTCCCGTAACACATTCGATGATACGCTCCACAGTATCACTCACCTATTCATTCTACACCATGCGCTTGTACAGGTTTATTGGCCACCTCGACAAAAATGTAGATCCTGATGGCGGATATTCGCATCCCATCCGCAATCCGCACAATTTGATTCCTTTTAATCCTCATCTGGCCATAGACTGCGGATATCCGCGGATCATCCGCGGGCAATCCGCGGATGTGCTGGGCTCTACTCATAATAGTAACATACGCATGGATTAATCTGACAAGCACAGAGTTTGCTAAGCAGTAAAGACCAATTAACTACGTATTATGACATTGAAATTCCGCTACGCATTTATGGGCAAAAATAGCGAACGGCGGGACCTTTTTAAGTTCAGGAAATTACTAGCTACTACGGAAGCTGATCTTCCGGCCTAACTGACGTTGAGAGAATTATGCACGACTCTCTAAATACAGAGCGGAGTCAACTTCAAAGCTGCTCAATCAGTCAATCAAAGCAGTAAGATTATGGCACATACACTTCCACGTTTTGGTGCCATCGGTACACCTAAAGGTTCTAGTCTCTGTTCAAGCGGGTCGGTGCTCCATTTATAATTTTATTTCTGCAACCTGTTGACATGAGAGTATTATAGTGTTTTGGGTGTAGTTTTAGCAGGTTACACTTTAGGGGCATTTACAAAACTAAGATTTACCTGCATGTGTTAAGAATGCTGCTAACCTTGTTTGTGTTTGTTTTTTCAGCCAGAGCAGCACTGGGATTTGGGGAAAGATTAAGGTGCACCCCCTGAGAACAAGACAAATTTAACACTAAATGGATTAATACTGGGAGCTGGATTCCTAGCTCCAATTGTAGACCTAATGGATTCCACCGAGTTCCTGTACCAAACTAGCCTGCTTAATGAGACTGGCCGAAGAATATTCAACGAAACGTTCGCAACTGATTAGGACATTATCAAAGTCGAACACTACCTTGGCACTCTATCTTCTAAGCACCACAGTGTTTAATTTGAGAACTGACGGCCAGAAAAGTCTGTTTCAGAATCTTACAGGATTCACGGTTCAAAGAAGTGCCCTTTATTCTGTCCTGCCACCTGTAGCTGAGGCATACACGCAGTACGTTAATACAAGCGAGTTCAAACAATCACTACACGTTCCACTTAACTTCACAAATTGACTCACTGAGACCAATAGTTGCTTTAATGTTATCTGGAGATTTCTTTACCGATATTCACAGAAAAGTTTCATAAGCGCCCTCGACTATCAAAATATTCTTCTCTATACGGGGCAAGTTGACGCGCTCTTTCCATCCACGAATTTTCGCAAATACTTCTCAACTCTCGAATGGACCAAGAAGCAAGAATTTGAAAATGCTGGACGAAACACGTGGAGCACATGCGGAGATCCCCATGGGGTGGCAGGTTATATAGAGTCAATAACTAATTTCTCATACGCCGTCGTCCTCAGGGCAGGTCATCACACAACACTCGATGAGCCGAGTTCCGTTTACCACCTCACGTCGAGCTTTATCAAGGGTGGAAACTTCGATAACAATTTAAAATGTACCTCACTTTAGCTTAACAAAAGCCAAAAACATTTTGAAGGCCAAATAAATTGTGCACGTAATACCATTAAAGCAAATATTAAAAAAATAACTGAATTTTGTCTTTTATTAGTGGGCTATATTTGTAGAAAAAAACGCGCTTTGAAGCTCTGTACTGTGACTGTTCTATGCATGTTACTCATCAACAGCTATGCAAAATAAGTAACAATCGCACGATATACCTGGAGTGCAGAACAGTGCTAGACTATTTTCAAAACACCATCAAGTAACATTGGCGGTCGTCTTTGCTTGGGCACGAAGACTGATTAAATTCGATTTCTTGCCGAACACCGATGCAGCACTCGTTCTCGATTCGAGCTGAGCCAAGTTCACGCCGAGCGCTGACGCTGCCCTTGTGTTCAATTCATGTTCAAAGTACGCTAGGCGACACTGTTAAACTGAACAAGCCATCGCGTGCTGTTATTTATTTCTCTTTTAGTAATGAAGGACTGTCCTGAACACTAGTATAGTCGGGGGAACTGCTCAGTTGGGGTGCTAACCTAACTGGCAAATTAATATGCCCGACAGAACCTTTTCGAAGTAAAAGACGAAAAGGCGCCGAAGTCGTGTTCGCGCTAACAGTGCCGCGCATTGTACGTGCCCAAACAATGCCGGACTGAAATAATTGGTGCAGCTGCCACTAGATGGCGCGTTGAAAAACCCAATCTGAGGTTACCACTTCTACAATTTTGCTCGATCTCTGTTGACAATATATGCCACCATTATAACTGTATCAGTCATGTAAAGTTTCTCAACAGGACGGGTTCAGGGTTATGACCCTCACACCTGTTATCGTGCGTCAACGTAGGACTTTTGAAATTGGAAGGCCTGTATACGTTACATGAAACTCCAGATATTGAATTCATGACGCACCACCTGGTATATCTCGCCGACATGCTTATGTGCGTCTGGTAGCAGGGATATGCACGCCCGAGCAACACACCACGTGGTTCCAAACTTGCTCGTGACTGAACCTCGCGGCCTGAAGCTACGTCAGTGATCTATCGTAGAGTGGAACAAAGAATAATAATTTTATAACACGTGACCCGCAAAAAGGCGCACCATAATGATTAATCCAGATACCGGGAAGACGCCCTCGTAACTGAAATTTACTTGAAGCGTAATGAAAACACATGCCTATAGGTCATTTCTAGACCCACGTACTGCATACGGCAGTTTTAGCTGCAAGAGTAGCGCCACGCTTTTCCCACCCCCACCTGGCGCCGCGATTGGTGTAGTGCTGTATCATAGCAACGGACAGAGCTGGCTCAGTTTCTACAGCAACCGAGAAAGCCGAACAAGGCATACAACAGACGAAGTGGCACTCGAATATATTTGGGAGTGCCGCTCACGTCTGCTTCTTTTGCATTTTTAGTAGCTCAAAGTTCAAATTGTTAATGCGCGTCTCTGGATGCGTTGAACGTACGGTGAGTGAGGCGCTCAAAACTTCAAAATACACCCCTGTCGGTGTGCCAAGCATACTTTATGTGGCTTTCCTTACTTTTACCGACTTTTACCGTCTTTAATGAACGGATAGAAAGATAAAATGAACCATATTTATGAAGAAGCCGCCAGGCGGCACTATCAGCTCAGTTACTGGTAAACTCCGGACCCAAAATAGAGATCACAATGGCACTTCTGATGTTGCGGTCTTTTAGCGTTGTGTCGCTACTCTGGCAGCTAAAGCTGCCACACACAGTGGCTCTAGTTCTCTCCAACAAGATGCGAATTATATTTTTGTAAGAAACGGTGAGGGTTGACTTGTGTGGGAGCGGGTTCCGACGCTGAGTAAGAGTTGACGTTGTATTCGTTGTAGAAGCAGGGCACCAGGCACTGTTCCAACTTCTGGATTGAGATGTTTGGAACGTCCAGAAAACGTCAGGGTAGATTCAGGTCATGCAAAACAAGGACCATTTGAACAAATTAGTGAACCTTGCGATAAATACAACAAACTGGTACACGCCCCGTCCTTTGGACGGCGAGCGTACTTGCTTCTTATGCATTCGTCAAAACTAATAAAAGCGCTTTAGAATGTTATCTGGTTACTTGCAGCCATAGCCTCCTCTAACTGGGGAAACGTGACATCCGTTAAAAGAAACCAAGGCTAAGGCAAAGTAGACGTTAGATGTTTCGACAGCGTTAGGTCGGTCTGCCATAGCTCGGCGAGACTTGTGCACACTGTACATGAGATATATATCCAGTACAGTACAACTGCTATCCTGGAGTTTTTAGCATGCATCAGACAGTAGTGACAAACAACTGCACGCCGGTATTATCCCCATCCGGATCGTAATGAACAAGAGTTTGGAGAAAACCCGAAATATTTGGGTTTGTTCACGCAAACGTTCACTCAACGTGCTCCAAGCTGCATTGTGCTAACACCGCAGCTCACGTGGTCTGGTGCAGGCATCATATTCACTTGATTACCTTCCCATTCTCCTTTTCCTTTCTTTTTTCCACGCGTGGGAGACTGGGAGAGAGCAGCAAGCAGTAGGCAGTGTACTTTTAGAACATGTAGAGACGACCAACGTCATGTACTTCTTGAAAACAAAAAGTGGTTGAAGGGAATTACTTCTGCGCCGCCTGGCGCTGACATCGAAGTCGTTTTACAATGGGAAAATTGACACCACGTGACCTATGCACCAATTCAGTCTCACCGCTAAATTTGGCGGAAAATTGATATCACGTGACCTGACATCACGGGATCTGACAGACGAATTCAAGTTCCTACTAAATTTAGCGGAACTATTTTGTCACGTGACGTATCGGATTCCGAAATTCAGATTTTTCGCGCAAATTTAGCGAAAAAATTGACGTCACGGAACCTATCCACCAGCCCAGTTTCCCAGCAAAAATTAGGGCAATAATTGACGTCACGTGACCTATGCTCCAGATTCTGAATCGCAGACTTAGTGGAAAAATTGACGTGAGGTCAACTACGCACCAATTCAGGTTTCCATTACTAAGTTTGGCGGGAAAATTGATGTCACGTGACCTGACGTCACGAGCCTACAGAGGAATTGAGGTTCCCCGCTAAATTTAGCGGAAACATTTACGTGACGTGACCTATCACCAATTCAGTTTCCCCGCTAAACTTAACAAAGCATTGGCGACTATATGACGATCGTCATTCTCATATCGTCGAATAAGCAACACATGCTAGCGCTCTCTGAACGCATCACGCCGCGTGATCGTCCTCCAATGTTTTTGCCTTTAACATCCTCCCCTCTCTTTTAAGGCGGCTGGGTAGATTATTCTCCTCCCGTGCTTTACCTTACCTAGCTTCATGTTTATAGAGGAGGCTATGCTGCTGCTCATGTGACGGACGTTTTAAACGTGCTAAGTGTCTCTCAATTCTTGAATGCGCTGTTATTTCTGACAACGGTTCAGATGGATTGATATCAATAAAGCGGTGCCTATATATGATTAGCAAACTCAAATGCCAAAGAGCATCTGGGTTCTGTCACTTACGCTGGGGTTCTTAAGAGCCGACACGACAGCCCAGAGGGGCACCTGGAGCGCCCCCAGCATGATGAGGCTCCAGCCGATGTAGCAGGCGTACACCGGGTATTCGATGGGCCCGAGGCGCAGCGAACTGCAGCCGGTCAGTAGGTTTGTCATCACTGTGGCCTGTGATGTACAGTGTTTGTTAATGCACCGTAACCTACTTCGCACCACTGTTGGGGCAGTTATCGTCACAGCAATCCACATCACGAACCCGTGAGAAGAGTAACTTTTCATCCAGGCAGTGCTGATCAAAATCAAAACAGCACTTGATCTCGCAAATCAAGGCTGTATGATGGTTGTTCTGTCATAAGGAACACCAACCTTCAATAAGAAAGCGTTAATAGACGAATTACACTTTTACAGTTAAATGGGCCGCTCAACTGTCAAGACATGACAGTTGGCTGTCATTAGATATTGCAAGAAGTTTCTCCTTTGATTTCAATTAAGAAATGACATGTAAGATAATCAGCCATCCCTGCTTTCGATTTTGAGGGCTCGTGTGCGCGATGCTTAGGCGTAACACTATAGCACCAAACTTTCGGCGAGCTGAGATATCACGACTCTTTCGAGATAACACTTACAGTGAGAATGACGGGCAAGATTATGCACCAGGCGACTTCGAGCTTCACGGCTGAGAGCTCGCCGTGCATCAGCATTATGTCCAGCTTAAGATGTTCCAGACCTAAAAAACAGTTGAGCTTGGGTATTTCTATATACCGTAATAGACAGATTAGGCATCCTGCACCTAAGTATGCGAAGCTATAGTTTAGTTCAAGGGTTGCCAAACTGCAGATCGCGGGCCAAATGCGGTTCTTTATTGGATCTCTGAAAAGTGAGCCCCTCCCCCAAAACACGAGAAATATAGCAGTATAGAATAAAATACAACTTTCTTTGAGCAGATCGGACTAATTGGATAAAAGGCCTCAGGGGCAGTGCCTGCTTAAAGAGATACTGAAGCGAAATTTCGAGCTCACAAAACATGCTGGACGGATAGGCGGGACGCTGCAAAACCCAAAAACATCACTCATACAGCGATATCTCTAACGGATCGCCGTATTTTCGGAAAAGTGCGCGATTGAACACGGCCGACAAGACCGACGAGACAAGTCACGTCCGATTCCCATTCCCTCTCCTCCTCGCTACGTTCCGTTGAGCTCTGGTGAACCGAAGGGAGGAGGAGGAAGCGAGGCCGGCTTCCCCTCATTCTCATATTCTCCAGGAGGACAATAACGTCATAGACCTCGCTTGATCGCGCTCTTCTTTTCCAAAAGTACGGCCATCCGTTTGAGAGATCGATGTAGGAGTGAGTTCTTAGCGTCCCGTTCAATGCTTCTGTTGCCTTATTTTGCGAAATCCGAATTTCAGTTCAGTATCCCTTCAACCTTGCATGCACGTTCGCTTTGGGGTACAGGAAATGTTTTGCGTCTCGTTACTTGTCACATTGGAGGTCAAGTATGATGCTTATAAGGAAGGCTACAATAAAGGCCATGCCCATAACCTTTTGCTGCCGTTATATTCTTCTGCTGCTCCTCACTTCAAAGCTTTTTTTTTTTGTTTACGGCTTTTTTGCATATGTCTGTCTGACCTCTTAGTGAAATTCGATTCTTCTCTTTCTCGGGTTACACATTGCCTTAAGCGTCATTGGCACTCACCGTAAATCCACATCACGGCCAGAAGCTCGAACGCCGCAATGTAGATGAGCATGAAGCTTACGACTTGGGTGTCCACGAGATGAAGCAAGTAAAGCCCAGCCTGCAGGAAGAATATGTAATGTTTACATTCTATTCAGCGTATCGTTGCCACGCAAATGATGTAAACAACCATAGCAAACGAGAAACGACAGCAGCGTGCATACGCTTCATTAACAGCTGAGAATCGACCATTACGGCCACTGACAGTTTAATAAACGCCAGGCGTGGTTACTTCAAGCATCTTGTTATCGCTCCGCAGCGAAATAGACGGCGGCCATAATGAAGCGATGAGAAACCCGATCAACGAATCACGAAGCAAGAAGCATGAAGTTAAAAAACCTACAACCTGCGTTTCTTACGTTGTTAGTCACTATTAGCGACGTGCTCGACCAAAAGCGTCTTTGTGGTCGAAGTTCGCGATTGGCCAAACCATAGCTCCCTGTATACTGATAATGCCTACCCGATCGCCGGTTTACGGCGAGGCAAATCTTGCCAATCACGGCAAGGCACAGGCAAGTGAGTCCTACCGATCACAGTGAAGGCAGATCCTGGTCGCGATGTCACGAACGGAAACCATGAGAAGGAGCCACGGAAACATCTCGGCGCTAATAGTACTCTGATTTTGTGTTTATATTGTTTTGTTACATTAATTCTGAAAACCAATAAAAAAAAGGCTAGGAGTACACCTAAGCACATTCTATGAGTTGTGAATGAGAAAGCATGAATGTCGTTCTTGCGCGCGCTCTCGTGAAGAGGCCGCGCCGGGCTGTCATCGGCCGCGCTGCCGCTTTGGAGTCTGCCCGAGCGAGCTCTAGCTCCTAGAAGGTCCCACCGCCAGCCGCTTCCTTTCATCGGCGCGCTGGCTGCGAGGGCCCGCAGCGCCATGGGGTGGCGCTCCTTGGAACTGACGGGCGGTGGCCAATGGGAGCCTCGTTCACTTGAAACTACGACGCACGCCAGCCAATGGGAGCCTATCCATCAGATTTCGGCTTCACTTAGCTTCATTTGGTGAGGGGAGTTTAGCTCCGTTAAGCGCGGCTTCAAAGCTGATAACGTGGGCTCGATCCACGGGACAGTTAATGCTTTCGCATTAAAAAAAACACTCTCCTCACAGCTAGCTACTTCACTTAGTAGCACAACCCAAAGTGAGAGAGGCTCACTTCAGATCGTTATATTGTCTCGTTAGCATTTGAAGATATGTCTCGCTTGCACAAACACGCAACAAGCCTACAGAAACATGTTAAAGAAAAATATTTTTAAAAAATGC
Source organism: Ixodes ricinus (assembly GCA_037355805.1). Taxonomy (NCBI): domain Eukaryota; kingdom Metazoa; phylum Arthropoda; class Arachnida; order Ixodida; family Ixodidae; genus Ixodes; species Ixodes ricinus. Next base: position 35,147 of record JAZHYW010020972.1, on the reverse strand, counting down.
CTTGATATGCGAACGCAAAAGGAGACAAATTAAGGGATCTTTCTGCTCAAATTAAGAGATTTGAGCACAAAGGAGGGTGGGTTTCTCGAGAAGAAGATAGGGAGCCTCGGTGGAGGGGTGAGGGATTAGCGCGGCCCCGAGCCGTCAAGAGCCGTTGTCAATATCTCGCGGGCTATGACGCCGGAAGAGAGAATAAACTGTTGCAGGTTGAACGCTGTTCCATGTCTGAAGTGTTTTTGTGTGTCCCTTGTCTCCTTTTGCGTTTGTTACCAAGATGTTTAACCAACACGCTCTCCCAATTCTAGCTACGTAAAGCAATGATCGTGCTTTGCAACATAATACTTGTAACGATATGCTCAGAAGCGCAGCATTTTTGCTGACTCAATTTCTGTGGAAAATATGGCACTGAAACTAAAACTCGTATCGGGTTGGCTGTACTTTGTTATCCATTCTTTTATTATTTTTTTACATGCTACCGGTTGCACACCAAGGTTAGGTTGAAAGCTAAAGAAAGATTACATCACTACATTACTCTCGGCAACCTGGCGGTTCACTGAAATATCTGGAAGTACTCCGAGCACGCGTGTTCTATTCTTGAACCGATGTTTTAAGCAACCCTTTCGTTGCGCCTTAACCTCGTACCTTCGTGACAAAGGGGAGACCAAGGGCGAAGCCAACAATGCAGTAGCTGACCAGCAAAGGCCGCTTGTTTCGAATGACTGGGAACATATCTCGCCAGTGAGCGACCGCCACATTCACAATTAGAACCTGGGAAGACATTGACATACGATAAGACAATCTCCACCACATGCAAACTAGTAAAGTTTAAAGAAAAATCTTATAAGCGAACAACTTTTTGCTTTACTAACTAGAACTAATAAGAAACCTGCACGGATAAAAGATCCTACCTATCTTTATAGAAGAGCGTTATAGTGCAGTTGTGCAGCAGGGGAGCTCTCAAGTGCCAGTTGCTATCTACGATACGGAATATCTGAATATGTCTCTCACAAAATGAATCGTTTAGAGCTATTTGGTTAGTCCTGAGTACCAAACTCAAACCGATTGGAACCGACAGCTGCTACGTATAACACTCTGCCACTTGCCTTTTGTATAAAGGTTTTTTATTTCACTTTAAGCTAACCTATCGAAATTATGAAGATAGATTAATTTTTGTGATCGAGAACATCATCTAAACACCGCTTGTAGCATCCTCTCCTGCATCATAATTGGTTTGAACGTAAGAGCTGTCACTCATAAGCTTCCCATGTGGTATCACGTTGTTTTTGTCTGGTAACATTAAATCAGAAACGAATACCTGAGAATTGGTCCCAGTCACAATGACGAGCAGGAAGAACACTGTCGAGAGGGTCCAGTGGATGGAATACTTGTTCATTGCAACGAAGATCACACTGTGACCTGCAACCAGAAGAGCCTTTTTTCCTTCCGGGACAACATACGCCACTTCTATATCTTAGATCATAAATAACATATGTTCATTTTCAAAAAACGTCACGTAAAGAGTTTTAGAAAACGGTTTTATAAATATTTTCACCCTTTATACATTGGCGCTAGCTAATTTATATTACAGTTGAAGTGACTGGGCAAATCTAGTTGTTAAATAGATAAAACAAAGCGACATTTCGTTAATTACCACACTCATGAAAACAATTTTATCTTTATATTTGTGTGTCTTAAAGAAAAAATCAGCAGAACCCATCCTTTGGGAATGATTATCTACGTTAATGCGAATAGCATCAGAACGGTGCGGAGTTATGCGCGTTCGTCAGGTGGCCGGCACACTCTAGATACGCCAGCCCACTCTTGAGGCGATTCTAAATTTGTTGACACTTTCACAGCCCTGCGCACGATCTCCGCAGGCCAGCACGTGCGTTTGTGTCACTTAGGAAGGCGAGCAAAGCACGCGCCATACGCACAAACACTCAAAATGGTACCGACCAGACTTTCTGGCGTCTCCAGCTAGTCTCAACCAACGGTACTCTAAACGGTTGTTTATATCTTTACCATAGGACGCGCTTTACAGCGCTGTCACAGCTACCGGTGCGCGCGCGTTCCATGCACGAGGGCTCATTCCGCTCTCGTGAGGCTGAGCACGGCCGCTACATCACCCTCTCCCGAGCGCGGGAGAGGGTGATGTAGCGGCCGTGCTCAGCCTCACGAAGCGGAATGAGCCCTCGTGCATGGAACGCGTCGCCGCTAGCTGTGACAGCGCTGTAAGCGCGTCCTATGGTAAGATATAAACAACCGTTTAGAGTGCGTTGAATGACTGCCTTCATAGCTCTGTGGTTAGCGCGTCTGCCTGCTGATCAAAGGGTCAACGGTTCGAATCCCAGCCGGCGCCGGTCTTTTTTATTTATTTATCGACCCGCGTCGTAAGAGTTTAGATAGCCAGATAGATAGATACATAGATAGACGAAAAGTGCGTGAAGTATCCAAAGAATGCTATTCGCATTAATATTCGCATTAAAAAAGCGGCAATTTACGATAATATCTTTCAGGTATAGATGACTTTCATGTGACGCCATTGGACCATGATGGTGGTTATTCTTACTTGTTCTTGGCGAGAAAATCAAATTCGATGGTGCGAAATCTACGTCCCAGAAGGATACGCGCTTATCAGCAAGACCACCACAATGGCCGTTGTTTTGATATCAGCACAAACCATGTATAGCAAAACCTGACTTTTGTTTAGTGTTGTAGGCGTTAGCGAAAAATTGTAAAGAAATACGTCACTCGTTACTTACAATAAAAAGGAACACGTTACAGACCTACGTTACTCCAATATAAAACGAATGCGTTAGAAATAAAGGAAACAGCGCGCAAACGACAAGGACGGGAGGAAAAGGAGTACACAGGACGAGCGCTGACTGACAGCTGAATATTTATTGAAAAGGACCCAACGAAGAAAACACCCACAAAAAAACACTCGCATCAACACGTGTCCATGAACGTAATCTCCTTCTTATGTAAATACACAGAAGTTTGACTCACGCAGTTCTGTTCGCCCTCCTTCTTTATTTCATACGCTTCTAAGATTTCCCTGGCTGTTTTATCAGCTCCCCTCCCCATGATTGTGATGTTATTGAAATCAGGATGACATTTGCATATTCCGCAGTGCAGGGGCAAATGCCCTCCTGCTGTTGAACGAAGCGACCAGTCATGTTCGCGTGCCCTTTCATTTTACGCAACGCCCCGTTTGCCCGATGTAAACTCTTCCACAGCTTAACGGGATCCTATACACCACTCCGATCGCGCAATCCACATACTTCTTTCTGTGGTTTACAGTGCATTGGTTCCCACCCCCCTCCTCTCGGCTACTTTAGAACAAAGGTGTGCCAGCTTACGTGGCGCTACCGCGTTACCAATATTAACGCACGTTACTTATGCAATACTTCTTGTTAGTGAGTTAGGACGTTGTACTGTTTCGGCGACAGAGGTATACATAAATTTCATATTTCAAGAAACATTGTGTTTATGAAGAAACTTAAGATAATTTCCTTATCATTTTTTACAGTTCAATAGAACGTGGGCTTTGCATTTTCTTTTATGTTGGAGTGTTTGAGTTGGGAAAAGAAAGACAAACGTTGAAGCTATGTGGGTGAATGCAAGAATTCATATGATATGGGTGCCTAAAAACACAAAAAACATCGAAGTGCAAGTTTTTTTTTTTTTAAGGTGTGGGAAGAAAACGTAAGGAGTAACGCAATAACGTTACACGTTACTTGAAATATCTAATGTAAGTTATCCGCCACTGTTTAAAAAAATGTAACGAGTACGTTTTTACGTTACCAAAAAACATACCGCGTTACAGGCAACGCGTTACCGCTCACACTGCTTTTACTAAAGACAGGACAGCACTTCACGTAAACGTCGTACCTCCATGCACGATGTCTCCAACAGGTATGTTCATGTTCCAGGACATCGTTCCAAGCGACCCGAACACAATGGTGGCATACATGAGGCTCGCCCCTAGGCTAAGCATGGTCACGAAGAGCACAGCCCTGAAACATCAAACAGGAAGAACGACATACAGAGAATTACAAGAGGACGCGTCACGACACACTCAGGATATACGTCAAGTTCAGCGTCGTGAAAAACAAAAACCTAAGGATTTATGTTCAGGACGCTTTTTTTATGTGTCTTACTGCACGAGTGTGAAACACAAGTGGAGCATGAAAACGCTCGTGCATGGTGCAGTGGTAGTATTTTATATCTGTGGTCAGCAGAAATTCAATAATTACAGGATGTGATGAGTCTTGCATTATCGCTTCAAAGTCAAGGAGATTCTAACATAACACGATAACAACGCTGATGAAGGGATGACAAAGCAAGAAACAAGTCACGCCCTAAGCTGTAGGTGACTGTTGTGTATTGTGTTTTTTGAGGATCACAATAATTACTGGTCAAATTTATTCTCCCTTCCTTAGTATGGGATTCGCAATTTTCACAAATATGGACGCATCTCGTTTTAATGAGTTCTATTGTTTGGCCAGCTGAATTGTTCGCTTGATATCAGGGTATGCTGAGGTTATTTTGAGCTCGGGACGCGTTTTTATCAAGAGAGAAATAGAATAACGAAAGAAAAGGTGGCGAAAGGGTCTATTATCAGTGTGGATATATTAGTTTAGTTCCGGGTATGGATTGACTATTACGCGTGAGGACGAGATGCTTACCTGTGAATGTTGGCAAAAAAGTGGTTGTAGCTGCCGTAGACGAGAAGGGGACCCGAAGTAATTCCGAACGTGAAGAACACCTGTTCCACCGCTCGCGTCCACACCTGAACGCCACAGTATATCATATGTCAACGCCTTTATACTACGGTACACTCTTAGAAAATTCTAGAGCGTTCGCTTTCCCGCAATGGTGGTAGAACAGCTAGAATCTATGGAGTGAACTCGACGAATGACGAATCTTAAAGCGTGTTTCAAACAAAAATAAAAGTTTGCACTATGGACTGTGCTGACGTTTCTTCTTTATCGGTTCCCCATCGCAGACATGTTTTTTTAGGCCAAGCATATTATAAGTCTCGTCATTCGCCATGCTTCCATCCGCAGGTTGCAGCGAATGGCTCTAGTAGGCAGTCCAGATTTCTTAGTATGTAAATCGAATTGAAACTACACTCTAGAACTCAACTCATTATTTTGTATACCGCTCGTGACATAGCAAATGGTAATGCTTTCGCTATTATTTGATGTCCGCTGAAAGCAAAATGTCCATTCATTATAAAATTCGCTTCATACAAGACTAGCAGGCATAGCTAGTGTGCGCATCACATCTGGTGATCTATTTTGATGTTTGACGGTAGTGTTCATATGAAAAACGTGACGAAATGCCGGTTTTTGTGTTCGTGACAAATATATCGCAGACCGTACGGAAATTGTCGCGTAAACTGAAGGGACTCAGACTCACGGTTATTTTGAGCAGCGAGTTCCACTTGGGTACCAGCATGTAAATGAGACCATACAGAGCCCCTTCCTGCCATACCGTGCTCACCATTAGAAAGATGACCAGTCCCAGAGTGAGCACTCCGACTAGAAACGATTTCTGCAAGGAACAAGAGAATAAAGTCGATACTACCCGCGGTGACACAAAATATCTCTTTCACCAGTAATACCGAATTGCTAGTTCATGAAATAAAGAAATTACAAAGATTTATATAAAATACCCAACAAATAGCCCATTTTTCATTGTGAGAAAGGTCTGCAACAAGCTCCTACTCAAGGTTGCCGTTATTCTTACAATGTGTGATCGAGACTGCGGCGCTTGAACTATATAGACTTTATCCTACTTTTGATGGTGGTAATGACCTTGAGTTTTAAACTATATAAAGAGGTGGACAAAATAAACGAGTTATCTGAGTTTGCGACGTCGTCCTGTTTATTTTCTGTCCCGTCTACGTTTTGTTTTGTTTCTCTTCTACCTCAGTCGCAGGATACTTAAACAGGATTAATATTCATCAGCTCACCTGCAACCTTTCTATGTTTACTCAAATCAGATTTATGGCCATTTTATGCACACTAAGGCAAGTAGTTTCCACTCTCTAGACGGCTTGTCCAACTAATGGATGAATAATTTCATTGACACTGACAACGAGTCAGTTAGCATTGAGCTATTTTCAATGTATCGTTCACTCCTTCCCATATAACTGCCATTAAGAGCTTCTGTGACCTTGTAGAATAAGAATACAGCTCGTGAAACTACGATGAGGTTATTTTTTGGTCTCGAAGCAATACCCCGAAATCTCCAATGGCGTGAGAGCGATGTAGAATTGTGTCAGCTACCCATGTTTCGCATGGCGAGAAAGAGAGTGCGATACGGAGTAGAATACGACGGTCTTTGAAACTAAATGGTGCCTTTGAATCACATTTGTGCTCGAGAAGAGCGCGGCACGTACAGCCGACAGTCTTAAGTTTGTGCTAAAGCATCAAAATAACCACTCTGATAAGAGTCTCACCTTTCCTGTGGGCTTGAGTCCCATGGTGGAGCAGAGAAACAGCAGCGCCCACGTTAGGCCGAGGCAAATCATCAGCTGCGGATGAAAGTTCGCCATGTCCCCCAGTTGATGGTGCGTGAGGCCAATCGAAAGGTGGCTGTGGAGAGCAATTGACGTATACGCTGAAAAATGTTCGCTACGACACTGAGATTCAATTGTAAAACATAGGAGAACGCTATAAAAAAATTAGAAACTTTGAGTAGACTTCTCCATGCCATAAAAACGGCAGAATTTCAGGAGTATACAGTACAGTGGGTATGCCGTGGGCTGCTTACAAGAAGTGTTCGTTCATAGTTTCTGTAATGTTGACGCAGCCAGTAGTCGTGTCTTGGATGCCGTAGGACCTGAGGTGTGTAGGGCTGCGGGAACGATTACGTGACTTCGATTGGACGCTGCGGAGCGCGACGCCGCCGTAGATTGCATGTTCTGAGCCACAAACAAGCTGAAAAAGTATAGTATTTAGTTACAATTATTGTCTCTAGTGCAACGCCTCGACTTAATCCCCCCCCCACCCAAAAAAAAAACAAAAAAACATAGCCGTTGCAAAAACAAAACATAAAAAAGTTACCTGCGGTTTAGCTCTTCTTGCAGGGCAATACCAGCCCCCGCTTATGCTCTATCTCAAAAGTTGTCTTCAGTACTGGCAACTTCATGGGCAAAATGAGTGTTGTGCACATGCACTTGCACCTAAAATGTGCTTTCGAAAAGTGCTCTCGCCCGTGCCTTTCCCAGCGCTGAAGACAACTTGTTAGATGAAGTGTTATTAACATCATATACCAAATCTGAGCCTAATATTATCATAATCAAAATCTGAGCATAACAAGATGTTTCAGGTTTTTAATTTGTCCGTGACATAATGTGATTGTCAGCCGATTGAAGGTTATAAATAATGCCTTCTGTCCACTGCTTTGACTTTCCAGCATCTTAATTTACAGTGTCGCTCTGCTGTGTTACAGTTATCAATAGTTATCAACGTTACTTCCAGACACCAATACTTCGTCCCAAATTCCGGACCATCACAGACAGGTAAACAAACACTGTGTATAATTGCGCTTAGCCAGAGTTCTGTGTCACCTGGATGGAACGTTGCTCATAAATGTTTTCGGATGTCTGAACTAGGCCAGTCTTCCTCTCCCTAGCGACCCACACACCGTTTACAAACACGCCCGCGTTTGCCCACCGCAGGAGTGGGCACTGCGCATGCGCAGAAACCAAATTCGGGAGGAGTGCAGCGTCTACGCATGCGCAGTACCGACAGCAGCGCCACCGCAGCGGCGTGACGTCAGAGAGTTGAGTTGGTCTATACTTTGTTTCACGTGACGTTCGAACGCAGTTAACGCAACGATCCAATGGAGCCAATCAAACAGCGCTAAAAGTGACCGTCACGGTGCTCGTCGTCATTTTGCTTTCGCTTTCACAGGCTAAACTAAAAAAAATACTAAAAAAACTCGCAGGACCGCAGCAAATTCACTGTGCGGGATGATTGGTTCAGCCGGTGATCGATAGCAGACGCTCAAAGTCGAGGAGTACACTGACGATACACAATTACAGCCGCTTGATTGGCTCCATCGTATCTTACCATTGACTGCTGTCGGACTTCACGGGAAACGAATGATCACCTGGTCAGGTCTTATCTTCGGCATAATGTTGCGCGTTCAGCAGCTGCAGAGCCGTATATGTAGAGAGTTGGCCATTCGTTGAGAAGTATAGGGGCAAAAGAGGAGGCGCCATTGGCCGAAAGCGGGCTGGGCGTGTGGGCGTGTTCCAGGGCGTCTTCACAAATTCGAATGTGGCCAACCAGAAGCCGGAAATAATACCCTGGCGGTGGTCGCGAGAAACAAACTTGATAAGTGCATCGGAGTAACTCTCGGTGACGGAAAATACGGTGCACGTGATGTTTCAAACACGGTCATCCAAAATCATGGTGGAAGAGTGCGACTAGCGGAACGATCGACATAATCCGTAGGCCAAGCGCCGACGGCCGGGAACTTGCCGTCCGAGCGGTCACACTCTGTCCGAGCAAAACAAAGTTGAGCGGCACATTCGTTTCTTACATATTTCTGCATGATCATGATCGAAACATCACGTGTAGCCCATTTTCAACCTTGATGGGTTACTACACTTCACTCTTCCGCGCGTATTAAAACCATATACCAACATATACCTTTGATTAAAACAGTTTCTCGCTACCATCGCTAGGGGATTCTTTTCGGCTTCTGGCTGGCCAAGAGAGCATGTCAAGCCCACTTTCTGCGTCTGGTGCACACCCTGGCTCTGCCCGCGCCTCCCATTGACCTAACTCTCTCTATACACGGCTCTGAGCAGCTGTATATTTGGACGCACTTTCTCGGGTAGAAAGCAGGTCTCCGTCTTGAGCTCCCAGAACCCGTAACAGCCGGCGATGGGCGCCAAATTGAAGTCCGTGAAGGACAGGAAGAACTGGAGCAGGGACTGGGCGAGGATCACTTGGAAGTAGCAGGCGATGATCAAGCTCACCATCGCGATACTTATCTCGACACCTAGAGAAGGAAAAGCGAATGTTGTAACCTACGCCTACCGACATCTCTTCTATGCGTCGCGGATCATGAAAACTGCACGACTCTTCGTTATATCTCCAAGACGCTCCGGGACATCCCAGTGTTATCTGACGTCACATGGCCATCAGGAAACAACGTTTTAATGCAATTTTACGTTACGTGCCACGTGACCCAACGTCAGGTCATCTGGCATCTCGACATCAAAGTGTCGTGTGATGTCACGGCGTCACATGACATCGTGGTGTCGCATGAAGAACGTCACGCTCATGACGTGACGTAAACAGTTTAACGTCATCAGCGTTACATTACCATCAAGGCTAGATGCCACGGACACGAAAGCGCTAGAAGCTGGTCCTGTAATTGCTGTGCATTTGAAATATGAATCCATCAAATAGCGGTCAAGAAAATACTATTATATATAAAGGCAGGGACTGGTCTTGCCTTTAGCGAGAGGCACGCAGCGCGTGATGCCGCTGGGTCCCAGTCGAGTGTATTGACCCAAGATGAGCTCCAAATAGAGCAGTGGGTAGCCTACAAGAACGAGCATCACGCTGTATGCCACCAGGAACGACCCTGTGGACATAGAGCATCAAGGAGAAATAGGTAAAGACAATATACTTAATTTTTATTGAAGCTCTGTATTTTCACCAAAAAAATTAGAACGGCAGGCTGTTTCTTTCAGGCGTTCGGCCTTCAGCACGTGCACGTTTCCATCCGCCGTGCCAGCCGTGCTTTTGCTACGCGTAGAGGCTCGAAACTTACGAGACACCGATGTATAGGCAGTATTCACTGGACCCCGTCTTTGAGGGCGCTATTCAGATTGCAGGCTCAGAACGATCTCAGAATAATAGGCTGCTAAGACCGGCGATCCTGATGGTGTGGAATGCACGTTACAAAAAAACTGTGGACGCGCACCGCCAGCACGTGCTGAGCAATCGCGCACACAGCTATGGCTGCCAGTGGATACTCCCTGGTCGTGCAGGAGGCGAAACAACTTAAAGATTTCCCTGACCTTGTAATCTTGTCGGTTACCTTAGTATATCCTAAGTTCTGGTAACTATTAGCAACGTACGCGACCAAAAGTGTCACTGTGATCGGTTTTCCGTGATTGGCCAAACCACGGGCATAAGTGCACTGTCAGACTGTCAACTTCGACGGCGCTGGTTTGAGAGCTTGACGGCTCCTAGCTTTTACTGTTATTTTTAAACACGCCATCCAACTTGTCGTCGCAACTGACGTCAAAAAGCCAGGATCGCAGCCTGTAACGTCACAGAGAGGCAAATCTCGGTCGTGACGTCACGGATGGAAGCCACAAGGGAGCGCCACTGAAATGTCTCGGCGCGAGTAAGCGCATTGACAGGGTAGCACTTTACTACGTTTCATTGCGTTATAAGGACGCCAAGTTACAACAGGGAATCACCGGGACATCATCCGGGATTCATAGGAAGCGTGGCGGTAAACGGCATACGAAACACTAACGCGTCGGTGACTCGCGGCCATATCACAACGAAACGTAGTCGAAAGCTGATGTGTGGATGTGTCTTCACTAATTGAAGGCGAGCGTGTTGGTAAAACAAACAGGACATCTAACTGCCGCCATGAATCTGTTCATGTAAAGAAGTGCGCGCAATTACAGGCTCGCCAAACACATCTTCACACGCATGAACATCAGCAGGGATGTCAGGCTTGTAAATTGTAATCATGCATACGCAGGGCAACGATTAGGAACGGGCTTAGCATAAAATGACTTTCCCTTTACAAAAACAAAACAAAAAAACTAAATTTATCGCTATTGTTATTATTTCAAGAAAGATACCAAGCGTGTTGGTTGTGTTCTTTGTTATGAACATACACATATTGGAAATTACATTAGCCCACACATAGGAATAGATTTCCGAACATTTAAATCTTCCATTTTGTTTTATGAAAAACCAGCTATGGGTCTCGTGTGACTGAGGCTGTCCACAGTGGTGACCGCCATTTTTGGTGGTAGATATAGCTTTATTTATTAAAGGAATACTATGGTCGTAAAATATTGCCCCCGTAATCTGCCTCTTTGCCCATAAAATACGATATCGTATTAACTTATAGTTAATGAGGGACAAAGACAGCACATTTTTCGGAAGATAGTTTCGACAGTTGAACAAGATCTTTCCGACAATACTCACCGCCATCGTTTTCGTAGAGCACCTTGGGAAAGCGCCAGATATTTCCCAGCCCGACAGCGATGCTGACACAGGAAAATATCAACTGCTGGTCACTGGACCACATCTTCCGGTCTGGCTGATCATCTGGCTGCCGTGCCTTCAGAAAATATTACATATCGATCTCTTTACCGGCTCCTGAAGGCTTGCCCGCACATTTTCCGCTCCAATAGTGTGACCCACTGCGTTGTAAACGCTTGTGACCGCTTCCAACGAGAAACAACACGGGCACACTGGCACCATTATCACTAAGTCCGGGAACACTTAAGTTCCGCGTATGAGTAGACTCCAGGTTTAGCAGTATTTTCGAAATCATATCCAAGCACTACCTATATCAGAAATTCCCTCTGGACATCCAACGCCAATCGTTCAGTATACAGCTTCCACTATGTTGCGGAAATTCATCAAGAACCCTATGATATATTGAAAAATGCCACGAGAGATACAACGGCGGTGCCAGTGGCAGTAAAGTTTTATGATGCCGTTGACGCTTCGTGCCGGCGATGTAGCGGAGGATGGTGCTGGCACGCCAAGGATGAATCCTGATCCTGGTGTACACTTGAAGCCCATTGTGACCATCGTTTTACGATAAATTTTGGCACTCGTAGCCGATTTAAGCTATAAGTATTAACGGCAATGTCCAACAATCCTAAAGATAATCGTGCGACTCTTAACAATGACAACTTTTCTTGTGCCGGGTAGATGTCACGCAATACCATAGCCGACTCCCCTTTTTTTTTTTGACACGCAATAATAGGGAGTCTACGTGAGTACTGCTACGGGTATACGCAGTCCGTGTACAAGGTTTGTGTGACATATATTGATATTTTTAACCGGTATAAGCGTATAGTTTCTAAAATAATTATCGAAATGGGAGAGAAGTGCACAGGCAGAGTATACAGCCATGTCCCGTAATGTGAATACACTGCTATATGAACGCCATTCATTGGACAAACTGGGAAAATGCATGCCGTTTTGTCTCGCTATTATAGACAACTCACATTATGGACGATATTTTTTTTGTGTGTGTGGGGGGGGGGAGTCCATATTAACGACACATCACTGTACTATACATAGCTTGCACTGACGCAACTCCAGCGGCCATTGGGAAGCACCTTCTGCTGTGTGCGTAGCTCTTGCGGTACATATTTTGCTCCACCGAATGAGATTTTCTCGTCAACAAGTTGTAATAACCGTGTAATGACGTAGGTCGCAAGGCATGCATGCTGACCTCCCGCTGTAAAATAAGCGAGAAAAATCGGAGCCTGCATATAGAATGTTCCAACTTCACCGAATGTCCACTGAGCAGGTCCATCTTACCGTATGAAATTTAAAGGCGCAGTTATTTCTCTGTAAAACTTGAGAGCAAAAAACTTGCCAAAGTCCACGTTAAGCCCTTTCGAGGACCATCGAGTTAACGACATTATAACATAAACATGCGGCGCAATCTCCCGATGGGCGCAGTGGACGACACACTCTGTAGTCTACTCGCTTAACCTATCGGGAGATGGCGCCACGTGTTAGTAGCGTCAGTAACTTGGCCGTCTTCGAACGGGCCGAACGTGAGCTTTGGCAAGTTGTTTTTTACCACATTTTTTACAGACAGAGGACTACGCCTGGCCATTCCACACGGTAAGACTGACCTGCTCAGTGCACACTCAGTGAAAGTTTGAGCTTTTTAATGTGCAGGTGTCCGATTTCGCCAGAAGGTTCGCTTAGTACAACCTATATATATATATATATATATATATATATATATATATATATATATATATATATATATATATATATATATATATATATATATTATTATTTATATATATATATATATATATATATATATAAAGCATAAACAAAACCTACTCACCTCTTGACGATTTCTTCTATCCATTGCCATCTCTATGTCACCTCCGGCACTGGAGTGAGACGACTGCAAAAATATAATCATAAATATACTTTAAAAAAAAACGCGACCTAAGAAAGACCGGTAAATTAACTGAAATCAATACTTTCCGGTTTCGAACTCTAGAGGAACACATGATCAGCATTCGTACGGCTTGGGTTCGGTTGAATTGGTAATAAGGACCTAATACAGTCCCCAACCGCCCTTTCTACAACAGCTTCAACAACAGGATTATGAGCTCTGCCTATACATATGATCAAACAAATTCAATATTTTCCTTTAATTTGTCTTTCGACAGCAAAGGTGCCAAGAAGCTATGTTTTTTAACAGGTTCCAGGAGAGCTTTAATTACAAATATTTACCAAATGGGCTGTTTTCCGAGTTTCCATTCCGTCCAGCTAGTTTAAAATCTAGCCTGAGTTCATGCGAAATAACAGTCTGTGATCTTCCGTTACTGCAAATCAAATTGTAGTGTAATTGCTCATGGCCGTTTACTTTTAATGTGGTTTACATAAATGCTGGCGATGCATTTCAAAGAACTCTCTTCTAAGCGCACCTCGGTATTGCCTAGGATCCCGGCGTTGGACGTGGCACCGGTCTCAACCCTGGCACCGGTCCGTACAGAAGTAGGTGGCTCCTCCGATCTAGTGATGTCTGACGAGATTCCTTCGGGTTCCTGAAGAGAAAATCGTATTTCATAGCGAAAATGTTTGGCCCGAGTGCCGTGGCTGTTTTACCATGCGAAATTCGAATGTGGTTCCCTGAGAACGGAAGAATGTCCACCCTAGAATGTCCGAGCTTCCAATCTTCTTCCTCGTCCTTTTAAATGTATTTCACCTTTTTTCAAAGAAGGCACAAGACAAAAAAAAGAAAGAGGAAGGGTTTGAGTAGGGTGCCTACAAGTCTGTCTGTCTCAGGGTGAAGGCATCCATTGTCGCACTGAATGTGCCAGCGCGTGACGCTCTCGCGCACTCGGTGCGAGACTTGGGCGATAAAATGGCGTCTATGCATTAGCCAATGCTGCGCACTCGAGCTGAGGGACACCGTATTGCGCGCACTTCTAAATGCATAAAAAAACGATTGAGCGTGAAAATGGCTGAGATGTCACCACTCAAGCAAAAGCACGCGTGTGTATGAAGGCACTCTAGGTTTGAGTGAGAGTGGAACGCTCTAAACAAACAGACCAATACATATATTGTGGAACTATCTTTCACGTCGTATTACAATAGCAAACATGCTGTCTTGCGTTCTTTAGTGCGACATGAAAAGGTCGCTGTTTGACCGGTATTCGTTGACTTGGTGCCTAATCGACTACTTCCAAAATTCTCTGCATAAAACACTGCGCGCGTTGTGTTATGGGGCTTCTTTGGCCACAAAGAGGAGTGGAATGGTTTCGAATTCGATTGCCCAGTTGACAAAGTACTGCATCTTAACACGGGACGCCTTTTCGCAGGTCGTCAGGGCGCAGTCACTTGTTCTCAACAGGGATCACGTGACTACCTACGTGCCCCCTCGCCCCCCCACCCCTTGGCCCGGCCCAAAGTTTCCTGTTTTTATTTTGATCGTGTTCTTCTTTCTCTCCGGAGTTGTGCAGCTGGCGTCGGCGTTGCGGTTCAACACGCACTTTCCGAAAACGAATGCATAGTCGATTGCATTTTGTGTGACCTTTTAAGGGATGTGGAATGCGAAAAACTTCTCAAAGTACAACATCAGCTATCAGGCCGCACGTGACGTTTGCTTGGTTGTGCCCAACATTAAAGAATGCGGCACCGTTTCTTTTCATGATTTATTTTACGTCTTTAGACAAAGCAGCTGAATGTCGTATCATAAATTTGCAGTTGATTGGAAAATCCGCGTATCTCGTACAACCGCGCCAGAACCTTTGTTGGTTCGCACCGGTGAAGAAACATCGAGGAGGCAATGTCTGCATGCACAACCTTTTATTTAATATCCCGACCGTTTCCTGTTAACCCGCCCGTTATACACGAACTGAAAAGAAAATATACAGCTAAACAACGAACTCACGAAGCCCGGTTAGAGGAGCCAGATGCAAAGGGAGACTTCAAACATAAGAAGACGCGCTCGCGCAATATGGAAGCACAAAAAGCGTGGCGAATTTCTGTGTTGCGCTGTGTACGCACTTATATTTGTTCCGTACAGGCAAGACAAATGAATATCCAGCTCGCCTTTGTTGTAGATTCAAATTTTTAAGTGAGACGCTCGCCAAAATGACGTGCAAGAGCTCAGAACATCGCCTGCCAGGCTTGTAACGTCCGAAAGTATCAACTGTCGAGCCAGTCCCACACACACGCTGAATACGACATTTCCACTGCCAACAAGGACCAAATCTTCTTAGGCGCGTAACACGTGACTCCGTCAACGCGTCAACACGATACCGACACCACCATCAGAAACTATAAACAGAATGAAACGACGAAACCATGAAACGCGTACTACTGTGACGGCTGCTTTGACGGGGGCCACACAAGGAGGGAGAATCGCCGGAGAGGAGGACGAACACGATCAAAATGCAAATAGAAACTTTCGGTCGGTGGCAGGATAAGGGGGGGGGGAAGGGGCGAGGGGGCACGTAGTTGGTCACGTGATCCCTGTTGTCACGTGACTGCGCCATGACGACGTGCAACAAAGCCGTCCCTCTCAACACTGCACGAAAATAAGGTCAGCACCTGCTTGCATTACACCGATTCGTCTCCGTTAAAGCCCTCGTTGAAACACGTACCTCCAGCGGCCGTAAGGGCCTGCCTAGACTTAGCGAGAAGTAGGAGTACGGTCGGGCCGCCTCCCATACCTTTCTGGTGGTCTGGCTACAACTCTAGAGTGGAGCATGGCCCTCCAGGGACACGGATCACTTTAAGAAGCCTAGGGTATTGAGACGATGGAACAGGATGATTGGCCCAGTAGACTTCTTCCGGTGTTTACCTGCGCATAAACTCTGGTACGCCTGGGGCCCCCAAAAAATGTTTCCCAGGATTCTATCCGTGTTGGTAGGCAACAACTTCAGTATTATAAAGTTAGAAAAGGTCCAATATTAGTAAATACAGGAACTGTATTTGGTCGTGATGGGGGGGGTCGTGGATTGAGGTTTGCAAATCGAAACCGAAACCGTGACGAAATGGTACCCAAGATGCTTTGCGCGGCAGTACACCGCTAAGATTGCTTCGATTTTGCAAGAGTTCTTGGTTGTTGTTGATCGATGTAGTGTGTCAACGGGAAACTACATGGCCTGCGCTGATGTCACATCAGCTGCCATTGTGGTGGTTCGTGACTCTAGTTGCGGCCTGGCTGCTGAACGCAGTACAAGTTCTGAGGCATCTATTTCGCACCATTGAAGCTTGTTTTACTCGGCAAGAACAAGTAGGAATTAATGTTCCCAAGCATGGTACAAAGATGTCATGTGCAAACCAGGCATGTATAGTGTTCACTTTCAGGGCTCATCAAAGCGCGTCCAAATAAAATCCGTCTCTGCCACGGATTCCTAAACCGTATACCTTACCGTGTTTGTTTTCTTCTTTTATTTGCAAAAAAGCAAGTCGGACACATTCATGTCTTAAAGGGGTACGGAAAGGAAAAGACGTGAGCGCGAGCTCTCTAACCTTCGCCTCAATGTCGGCCAAGCGAGGAGCGCAATGCGTATCGCGCTCGCGACGTCAGTAGTTCTCGCACGGTCAAGGGTACTGTAGTTGCGAGTCTTGTCGCTTGGTGGCGTCAATGCGTGACAGTCTCGCCTAGTAGTAATATCCGTGGACTGTACGCCCTATGGCCTATACATAGCTTGCCTCTAACATCATTTGCGGCCATGCCGGTATTGTATGTGCCACGAGCGTTCGCTTCACCGTGTTAGTTTCACACCGCATAAGTAGTGGCTTGAGGGAACCAGTAAGTAGAATAAACGACAGTACCCAGCAATGGCTATGGTAGGCCTGGCAGAGGTCCCCGCATCCTCATATCAAGCTCGTACCTAACGTCTGCAATGAACGGCGAACTCGATGGTGTGGGATGCACGTTGCAGAAGCACTGTGGAGCTGAGATTGCAGCCAATGCCACAACCACGAGGGCTCGAGGTCGCTGCTTTGAAGCGTTGTTCCGCAGAACGATCGAGCGTTCGCGCTAGAAATGCATTGCTCAAAGCCAGGAACGAGAGCTAGCTCGCGCTTGCAGCTTTGGCTACAGTCTGATCTTATGAGCATTCTCCGCCAAGTCACATTCAGGACTAAGTAACTTCACGAGAGACCCATACTGCCGCGAACTGGCGCTGCTTCTTAGGAACTCATGACGTGAGGAAATTCTAACGGAGCTTCATAGACCGCCCCCAGAAACAGGTTTGAAATCTGTTCATTTGTTTCAAAGTTAGATTTCTCGACTTCTCTGCCTGCAGCCCAGAAACGCTAGTCTAGGCGAGTGTTTCTGCGTGGCTGGCACAACATGGACCACATCTAAACAAGGAAATAAAAGTGCAAGCATTTCGTTTCCGTATCCCTTTAAAGCACGTTTAGACCTCATCTCAGTGACTTGATGTTTTCACTACCATGCTCAAAACATGAAGCAATATCGTCGATTACGTTAAATACTATTTAGATGTAACCCCCAATGCTCTTATACGCACACCCCTAGATAGTAACCATCTCGCTTGGGTGGAGCCGAAGCCGCCGGACTAGTCTCCCAACATGCAGTGCACACGCGCTTACCAGACAGCAGCTGCAGGTGGAAAATGGCGGCGTACTGTACGAAGCGCGCGCCCGACGTAGCGTTCTCCGCACGCTCCACGGCGGAAGACGGGACCGTTTTCTGACGCAAGCGGCGCCACCGGCGTGACGAAGCCAAGGGACCTTACACGCAGCCAACGTTATTAGATTAGCTCAGTTACGGAACTGCTCGTAGACGCTGCATGCACGAGCAGTAACCCCTCACTCACCACGGCTCGCCTCCCGTCGGTCGACGCGCCGGACGGCTGCTATGGTAATTGCAGTGTATTCTATGGAAGACGTACGTTTCGAAGCACAGCGTCTAGGGCGTTCCACCGTACTCTATGCATAGAGTTTTTATAATGTACGCTAGAGGTTCAAGTGGCGCTACTGTGCTGACGCAAATTGAAGCAGACAGCAACCAGTCGAAAATTGACTTCCAGTAATGCATTTTTATGGGAAAAAGTTAGTGCATTTTCTCCTGCGCTCGATCATAAGAGCAAATATCCCAAATAATTGGTGCGTACTAGCTAGCTTGGAACATTTCTCAGTCAGGCCGACAAAATAATTGGTCAGTTACGGCGTTTTTTCTTTCAAATTCATCGCATTAAAAACGGCGCTAAAACGGCTTCGTACGTGTATTTATGTGCACTGTCGGACACTGTTAGCGCGAACACGACGTCGGCGCTTTTCAGCATGAGGGATATACGTGCCAAACGAACGAAGAACATCTGGAAATCAAGGGAGACGGCAAGAACTACGCAGTAACACTGGATCAGTAACTCCCTGTGCATGTACGATCAAAATAAATTGAAGGCCACGTAATTTATTCCGATTTTAAATAAGTAAGTACCGCTTGATTCTTTCTGCTCTGAGCGAAGATGTTTGTTCTCCGTTCAAAATATCACCCGCACGCTCGAAATCTTTGAGAACAAGTGCCCGATAAAAGCTGCCCAGCAGAGAAAACAATACGAAGAGACACCTTTCATAGCCCACGGGCATTATTCTCTACGTTTTGAATGTTTTTATCCTGTCATGCACGACGGGGTCATTTTCATATAGTGACAGGACTGGCATATCAGCAATATATAGGCGTCACCGGAATGCTGGCGAGCCTTGAACACACTCTATATTCCTTTCGATTGTAATTTTGGTTAGAATCTTCGCTCGTTTTTACACACCTGCTGCGGAACACAAGTTTGAGACTGAAATGCAGCGAAGTTAAAGATCGTTCACTGATGAAGAAAAATGCGCTAACTAAAGCAATTACACTTCTACAGTGTTAATCAAGGTACATACTATTCGGTACGACCCAAATGACCAAAGTGTTTCGTGTTATTTTCCGGCGAAGAGACAAAATGCCACGCGCGGCTTCCCACGGGAATGCAGAGGAGCACCGCACAAGTAGACTGGTTGCTGTCTGCTTCAATTTGCGTCACGGAAGTCGCATAGACACTAGCGCCAGTTGAACCTCTAGCGTACATTATGATAACTCTATGACTCTATGGAACACACAGTTATGAGACGAAAATCTAGATGGCGCTTCAAACGACAGGAGGCGGAATGGAGTGAGGGAGGGGGAGGGGGTACCTTGTTCCGCGGGAGTTCCACAACTGAGGTAATCTAGTAATGTTGGACGGAGCCAACTTCAGCCGGCGCTCATTGGCGCGCGTGAGACGTCAGAGTGTACATGGCCTTTACAGAAACCTACACTTACGTCCGGATCGTGTATTCATGGAGAAGAAATAGGTGGCCATAATACATCTTCGTAGCTGTGTAGCACTGTTGTCAAACACACAAGGCCAGATTATCCATCCCCGCTGAATTCCCCGTTTTCTCAGGAGACTTACGACGAAAAGCAGTAAAACTGTCTCGCTGACGTGCGTTTAATATACAGCACTGAGCAATCCTGTTGAGGTGCACTATTAAGTACCTTCAGAATCTGCTGGACGTACAATTTACTTGATCTAAATAGAGTTTTAAAACTATGTAAAAATTCATTTATATTAGACGTTAATGCGGATAAAATATCTTGACGTTGTCGCGTACATGTCACACAAAAGCATATATTCTTTCTCTCCGAGAGGAACCTCAAGTCAGTTCGGTTTTTCCCAGGGTGAATGCCATCAGGACGATCCAGTAGAGGGCGACAAACGCAAAGAAAACGCTCGGAAAAACTATCCTTGACACATGATCGACGGTGTTTTTCGACTGTGGTTTGAGGCTCCGCATCATCATTTCATCCACGAGCTCCTTGAAGGTGGAATTTTTAACCAAGAAGTGTGAGTGCTCTTCCTCGTCTCTTGCCACAATCTCGCTTTGATATGGCGATTGAAGTATTCCAATCTGTAATACAAAACAGAAAATGGAAAGTTTCAAAATAGGGGCTCCGACGCTTTGCATCTTCCAAGCGGCTTTGGTTGTCGCTACGGATCACGCGCAGAGGTTCCACATGCGCAACGCGACGCCCCAAGCTGCTCAGGAGACCCAAGACGTAAGTGCCCCCGATAATAAAACACCCTAGTGAGCGCACTCAAGCAAATAAAGTTGTATTGTGACTTTACTTTTCTTCGCTCTTGACCCTGCCCACTCATCGTATAAGCCCTATTCAATAGCTTTCAAGTATTAGTATGGTTAAGGACTATTGGTGAGGACACACCAACACCTCCAGCTGAAGGAACGAGGGGACATCAATGTTACACTACCCCTCTTACGATTAAAAAAGCGGGAGTTTCTCTCTAAAATGAAAGTGTACTTCGCCATCACATATCCTATATAATAAAGTTGAGGTTTCAGACCATTTGGTCGCATTGATTGCGACACTAGTTATTCCTCTTGGTTTTGAAAGCGCACAAAAGACGAGGACAGAGTAAGAAACACAAACGACGGACGAGCGCTCACTCGCAACTGATAGGTTTTATTGGGACCTCAGAAAACACAAAAAGCATCCCCCCCCCCCCCCCAGATCGCTCATGCGCACTGCAGCTCCTTGTTGTCAAACTACACATCTTAAAACTGTAAAATCACGATGTTTACGTGTTGACACGTGTCGTTGTCTTTAGAAACGCCAACTCGCCCTCAGTCAATGCAAGGGAGGGTTGGCTTATGCATCCCTCTCCCCGAGAAGCTATCTGAAAGGCCTCCAAGATCTCTCTCGCCCTCTGTTCTTTATACGTGCCCAAAATATTTGTGTCACCGAACGCTGGAGAGCAGCCGCACCTGTCACAGTGGACAGCCAGGTGGCCCGACGGAGTCGCTCGAAGAGAGGCACGGTGCTCCCTAAGCCTTTCATTAACACAGCGACCAGTTTGGCCCACGTACACTTTGCCACAGGATAGAGGAATGCAATACACCACACAAACCCGACATCGAACAAAACAGTTCACATGTTTTTTTCCACAGGAAAATTCACCTCTCTTCTTCCCCTCCCCGACTCTCGGACCCTCTTACACAATTGAAGTAATTTGTTGGGAGCCTTAAACACCACCTGTACGTCATACCGCCTCGCAACATTCTTAACATTGTGCGAAACACCGTGTAGGGTACGGGAGCACCACCGGTCTCTTCGACCTTTCCCGTGGTGCCCGGCTGACAGGACCTTTCAAACCCTTAATCAGCCCCGCCGACACTTCCCCGATTATTCGTAAAGGAAAACCTGCTTCCGTCAATTTCCTCACTTGATCATTGAAGCTTTTCTCCACCACGTGGGAAGCATGATTTCTTCGAGGGCCGGAACCAACGGCAAGACGCTGCGATGCCTCTTTTACTATTTTCGAATGCGCCGACTCGTACGGCAGAAGCGCAGAGGGCGAGAGAGATCTTGGAGGCCTTTCAGATAGCTTCTCGGGGAGAGGGATGCATAAGCCAACCCTCCCTTGCATTGACTGAGGGCGAGTTGGCGTTTCTAAAGACAACGACACGTGTCAACACGTAAACATCGTGATTTTACAGTTTTAAGATGTGTAGTTTGACAACAAGGAGCTGCAGTGCGCATGAGCGATCTGGGGGGGGGGGGGATGCTTTTTGTGTTTTCTGAGGTCCCAATAAAACCTATCAGTTGCGAGTGAGCGCTCGTCCGTCGTTTGTGTTTCTTACTCTGTCCTCGTCTTTTGTGCGCTTTCAAAACCAAGATGAATAACTACCAACTAGCCCAACTTTCCACCCTTCCACTAGTTATTCCATACGCCAGCCTGAACCTCCGAGATTGGGTGAAACATACCAGTTTAGAGTGACAGCTTTATTCCTGTCTGTAAATCAACTCTATCCTTTCATGGCCAAAAAGTTTAAATCCGCACGTTCCTCGTAGAGATCCAGCGGTGCCTAGTCGTAATCAAGCCTAAGCGAGACACGTGGCCACGCATTTATGTTTGTTGTTGTTGTTGTTGTTGTTGTTTGTCTTTTTTTTTGGGGGGGGGGGGAGGAGGCTGCGAGCATGGTGGCAGCCGAGGCAACCAATGGGCCGTTCTCACTAAACGTTCAAAGCGCGCGTGCCACCACCACAACTGTAATCCACAGGAGGAACGTGTCAGTGAACCAGCTATAGCTCGTGCCGTCTATACTTCGTTCACCCTAAAACTGCAGCCAAAGCTACAAGCGCGAGCTAGCCCGCACTGCTGAAATTGAGACGTGCCTTTTTGCGCAAGCGCCCGTTCTGTGGACGAACGTTTCAAAGCCGAGATCTCGTTCCCTGGTGCTTGCAGCCTTGGCTGCAGTCTCAGCTTACAGGGTGAATCTAGTTGCTCTACTCGCGCACACTCGCAAGCACGGTTGTCGCCCACGCAGAGGGACTACAGTTTCCGCGAAGCAAGGCGACCGTGACGGCTTAACGAAGAGTGCGGCAGGGCTTAGCATTCTAATCTTTCAGGAAGTGCCATAGCCTCCTCTATACGGAGAAAGCCTGGCACATCGACGGCGGATCATAGGGCGAGCGGCCGTCAGAAAAAAGGAGAGGAGGAGCGCGCGAAGCAGTGACTAAGTATGGTAGCGCAGAGCAGACAGGGCAGAGATAGACTGCGAGCGCTTGGGTCGCAGGCTGACCGCCCGAACCACGCTTTGTCTTTGTGTTTTCGTCACCGTCGTCTTCGTACTCCGGGAGAAACGGCTGCGACGACGGCGGCGATCCAGGGCGCTGGCAGCAATGCACGAAGCCGGCGGCGTCGGCAGAGTTGTCTGTGTGCATGTCTGTCCGTAGTCCTTCAGTTTTATTTTTTGTCCTTAGGCACTAAAACGCGAGTTGCTCTCGTTTCTCACGGAAGCTAAAGTTGCGTATTATATTACTTGGTTTCGCCTCGTGCGAGCGAAACCAAAGCTGAAAGCGCGAGCCCAGCGCTATTTGCGTTACTGCATCGCACGCACGCTCGAGCAAAGCAGCCAATGCAAAGCGTCGATCTCGCGCTTCTATATTCGTTTAGTCCTATGTGGGAGCGAAGGCGAAGCTATAAGCATGAGAGGATAGCCCGAGGAAAAGCATTAACTGGATAAGCGCGCGTGCAAAGCAGCGAAGGTATGAAATGCTCGGCTCGCACGCCTAACACTGCTTTCGCTCGCACGTAAGATCAAACGAAGCCATATCTTTGACTTCGTTCAAGCCTATGGTGAAACGAAGTATACGGCCCATGAATCGCCGAACGCTCCACGCACCAGATACCGACCTTCCGGGTAGTTCGTCGCACAACCTCCAACGCAAACGAAAGCGACGGCCGGGACTGCTGCGGAGATGCGGACGCGGGGACGGCGAAGGAAAGGGTTGACGTTAACTTTCCTCTTCTCCGCGATTCCGAAAAAAAAGAAAAAGAGGGAAAATAAAAAGACTATTTCTGCGTTTTGGCCGCTCGCTCTTGTAGCGGCGCTAGCAGTCTAGCTCCCTCCGCTCCCGATTCCGCCGCCCCTCATCCAACTTTCGGCGGCCACTTTTTTCGCGACGTGCCAGGCTTTCTCCGTATAGGAGGGAGGCTATGGAAGTGCTCGTGTCCCTCCGCAGAGCTCTGGCTGCGCGTGCAAGCCGGAGGCGCACGGGACGCCGAAAGGTTAGAAAGGTGAGACGCTTGCCCTAAATGCAAGGCAACTAAAGCACCTTCCTTGCCGTTCTCATTATTTCTGCGACTATAGTGACCTCGCTTTATTGCTCACCTTCTGCGCCCGTCATCAAAACCATAGATATTAGACCTGAGGTGCTTCTGTCACGGTTGTGCGTAGAAATAGCTACGAAGGTGTTTGTGCGGTGCAATCTTTGATTCCCAAACGTTGGTATACCACTCACGGAGTCAAATATACCATGGCCAGTTTTAGCCACGGTGTAAGCCACGACGAACTCGAGGACAACGGCGATGACCATAAACTCGCAGATGAAGAGCCAGACGTCGAGAGCGTTCAAGCAAGCTGACGTCGAAGGACTGTCTGATCAGCGTGACGATGGTGAGAACGCTGGTCACAGCCAGGGAGACGCGAGCCTGGCACCGCCGTGACATCGATCCAGAAGCCCGCCCACGACATCATGACGACCAGGCTGCTTGGCAGGTACGTCTTCACCACCTTGGAGGTCAGCTCGCGGCGGAAGGTGAAGTTGGCCAGGAGGACAACATAGACACCTGTATTAGAAAGATGTGCTTGACGTCCTGAGAAACACTCTTCAGTGATAGCAAGGTCTGGACCCGTGGCTACGCTAGGGTTAGGTTGACAAAGATTTTCCTCCCGCTCATTAACTTCTCTTTTGCTCCTATATTGCCGATGAAACAATTCGGCAGGTCCACGTGACGAAATAGGGAGTATGCAGTGGGCTGGTTAAAGCTGTGCATTTTACTGTTTTCGATATGAAGGGCGTCAAAGTATGCGCACATCACAGCACGGTTCGGGTTGGGGACGTGTTGCGTGTGTTTCCATATCTTGTGACGGGCTTAGTCTAGAGAGTTAATTATATGAATATTTATGGTATCTAATTTTTTTTAACTGGTATCACTGATCATTGATGCAAGAGATTAGACGAGCCTGTATCCATACAGTGACAAGAAAAGAATATTGTAAAACAACCCGAGACTGAGAAAATACGAAAGTTGACACAAGACGAAGAGAAGAAGAATGTTCTCTTCTCTTTTATTGGTGTCAACTTTTGTATTTCCTCAGTCTTGGGTTGCTTCACAATGTTCAGTATACACCAGCTCACTGGCGCCATTACGTTCTGTTAGCAAATATTCATGACACACCATATGGGCTGAAGATAGCCGGTTATATAGAAGTGTCTCCAAGTAAATGAGCAATTATCAGTCCAAAAATAAGAGAGATGCTGCTGGGTACGTACGCGACGTATGTACAGTCTCGTCCAAAGGCCCACCCGGAGCGCGTGACCGAGGCGGCGGCTAGTGAGGGCGCTGCTGAGGTACACAGTGGCTGCGTTAAGCAGCCAGGGTCACTGCTTGTACATCATACAAAAGACATTCTGCAAACCGATTCGACCGCGAGTCACCGCGGGAGAGATTGTAACGCGAGTAACCGCGAGATCCGCGCTTGGATGCCGCATAGCGATCCAGTTCAGAAAAAACTAGGGCACGCGGCATTCGAACCACGGATATTGCAGTGACTCGTGTTTGCTGACTGTCTTTTGTATGGTCTATGAGGAGTGTGACCCCGGCTTTAGCGAGTTTCGCTCCCTCCCAGCAATATAAAACTGACCGCAATGCCCCCCTCCGCCCCCCCCCCCCCCATCCTACCGTCTCGGACTCCCAGTGGGTCTGCCATATTGATGAAGACTGTATGTAGTAAGGCAAAAATGTCCTGGCGCATTTTCCCTGCGCACATCACAGTTTGTGGTGTAATTGTAATTTTAATTTCGACATTTGCTGAGAAACCTTGCTATTCTTCACCTTGATTTGTTGTCTCCTTTTCGGCAAAAAAATAAGCTTACAGTCTTTTTTTTTTCTTTTTAGAGTGCAATGCTATTGATAGATCAAGAAGAACGAGAGTTAAGTTCAGACCTCGAACGAAGTACCGCTTCGCTCTCCAGGCAACAGGCTTCTCGAGCGAGAAGCTGAGATCGTCGGTGATGCCGTGCACGCGGATGCTCTTGAGCCCTGAGTGTCGGGTGTCGTTGGATTCGTGGATCCATCGCAGATCCAAATGGTCCCCGACGTTGGCCACTGTGAGCGAAGTATAAGTAGTTATTTAATGAGAGAGTAATTTAGTTGTACTAGGGCGATAAAAATGTATCCTCATCCCGGTTTTCTTAAAACTTATGTTGGCCGCAGTTTCTTCTCATTCTTTTTCATCCGATGTCAGTCTCTCCAGTCACTCCTATGAAGGTTCGAACGTGTTACGTCAGTTCACTCGTTACTGCGGTGCAAGAAACAATGGCTGCCCAAGTTTTGATTTCCACGAAGGGTGAGTAGTGTGCAGTAGTGGTTTGTTTGTGTTACGAGAGTGTCTCTGGTGCCGATATTTATTGACGACCTTGTGGACAGTAGAGGCAAAGTGTTTTGTCGCCAAGAAGGGTGTTTAAATTGACACCGAAGTTTAAAAAAGGTAGCATAAGTGTCGGCCACGAAGCAGCCGGCCCGTCCACCTCCACAACTGATGACCGCATTGGGCGTGAACGTGAACTGATTCTGCTGACTACATAGCTTTCACTGACGTCACTTGGTGAGACATAGCGGGGGAAAGGGCGCGGGAGAGTTGTAGCTTCCGCTGCGCTAAAGAGGCGCTTCTAGCCACCAGAAAAAGGGCGGACTGACGTCACGTGCAAATCACGCGTAGTCGAGCGATAGTGGCTACTCAGTAACTCAAGAACGGGTGGTTGTCACCACTAATTGTCGGCAAGTAAGTGTAATATCAAAACTGATGCGAACAAATTTTATTTGCGCCATTCTTGTTTGTCACTTGTTCCCGGAAGTCTATACCGTTTTGCCAGGCGTTTCCGACGACACGTTGGCTGTCTTAATAACTCTAGCTCCTTACAATTAGATGAATGGGACGAGCTAACTACTGCGCTAGTTTATTGTCGTTGGCGCGAAGCGGCAACCCCAAACAAACCGTACCTCGTTCCTTGCTTCAGCCAAACATAAAAAAGAACGTTCCATTTTGAAGCGACACGGATGGACAGGCATAAACAGATCAAATGTAAATTTTCATGAATACGCGTAAATTACGGCAACTACAATCACTCACAAGGTGAGAACGGTTGGAAGGAATTTCTGTTGTCCTGGATCCGGCGTAAGCTTTAAACTTTCGAGAAGATGTCGGCGTCTCGCGCGCGCAACCAGAGCACAGCCATAGCCTCTTCATATACTGGCAAAGCCTGGCGGATCGCCACGAGAAGCGGCCGCCGAAACGGAAAAGGTGAAGCGGCAGACAACGGATGAGAGGGTGAGCCACGTGACTGGCGACCCCCTGCGGCCAGACACCGAAACACACTTCCTCCGAGCGAACAAGTGTGTTTCGGGTCCTCGCCGCTGCATAAGCTGTGCGCTGACGTCCAGGCTCCCCGAGAAATGACTCTTTGATGCTCTGTGCTATGTGATCCGCGCGCTCCAAATACTCCGTCGTCAAACTGCCAGGCTTTGTGAGTATATAGGAGTCTATGGCATAGCGGAAGTCATGGAGCGCATGCTGGATGCCGGGAGATAGGAAGGCACGCACTGCCGTTCTTATTCTGTCGGTGCCATTAGAAAATTAAATGCTAGAGTCTGAGCGTTCTTACGACTCATCGTGTTGAAAGGATAGCGCTGCGTGCTGATGACACGTGACGTCAATTTTCCCGCTAAATCTAGCTGGGGAACTGAATTGGCCCATGGGTCCCGTGACATCATGTCACGTGACGTCAACTTTTCCTCTAAATTTAGCGGGGAACGGAGTTTGTGTATAGGTCACGCGACACCAGGTCGTGGGACGTCATGTTTCACGCTAAATTTGGCGGGGAAACTGATTTGGTGTTGAGGTCACGTCACGTCAATTTTCCTGCCAAATCTAGCGGGGAAACTGAAGTCATGTGACGTCACAAGCCACGGCTTCACGAAATGCAGCTTGACGAAATCCGGAGCATCTAGCCAAAGAACGTTTCACGTTAAAATTAAAGGTGAGAGTCTGAGTGTTCTTACGGCTCCTTATGTTGAAGGGACAGTGCTGCGTGTCTAGCGGGTAGAAGGTCAGGTCAATGTGGCAGTGAATTTGGAAGGTGTACCTACGAGGACACGGAGGTTGTTGAGAGGTTACATGAACGTCCGGCTTTCAATGCAAACACAGTCACGTAGCTTCTAAACGAACGGTGTTTTTTTTTTGTTTTTTTTATTAAACGAGAAAACTGACTATGTTTTGAAAATATCACCCACGTTTTAACAGAAACAACAAACTTCCCGACGTTTCCGCACCGGGTCGGTTATCTTGGTCACGGCTCACTGTTTCCTTTGACCAAAAGACCGAGTTGATGCCTAAACGTAGGGAAAGTGTTTCGTTAAACTTGTTTTTTAGCTTTAAATTCCAATCAGTTTTTCTACCTGACCAGGCAGATCTTTTCAGGGATATTTAGGTTTAAAGGAATATTGTAATCACGCTTTCTTGAGGGAAGTTATCTACTTTCCTGGAGTAATATTTCTAATATTTCTTGATGTTATCCAACGTAAATTTAATTACTCCAAAATTATTTCATCTACTTTGACATATATGGGGCGTTAAAAAATCCGCATTCTCGTTGAAAAGCTGTAAGGTTACGAGAATTTGAGGAAACACTCGGCTTATGTACACCCTAAGCAGTAAGCGGTCTTTTTTTATGCTTAGGGGTGCTCAATGCTTACGCGACGCCCAACACGTTTGAACTATGTAAATGACCGTCTTCCCGTGCTCCGCGATATAGTAGTCTATTTTATTTAAACTGTATGCATCGCCATTCCACGAGGAGCATAAACTTTTTACGAACCGGATCGCTTCTAATTTCTTCCGTGAAAATGCACACCTTGTGATCCTGACGATGCGTTTATCATCAAAGAGCATCAGATTCCTGGTGTTTTCCTCAATCTTCAGGCTTCTGGCATTGTCAAAGGCCATCGTTGGCTGCCAGAGCCTGTTGGCGATGCTAGCCGGCAGGAGAACACCTTTTTTAAACCGGGGACGTTGTTCAGCCTCCAGTCCCTCCATCGTTCCAGAAGGTACATTCTGAGCTTGAATTCCTGCAGCGTTATTGAGCGTGACCAGGGGAACATCACCCTTTAAAGGCCAACGTATAACCTCGGTTTTCTGCAGGGAAGATAATCCTCTTAGTGCTCCCTCTCCTAAGCTGCGAGGGGGGCCAAGTTGGGGCAGAGTAAAAAGTGGAGAGGATATAGGAAAAGAGGAGGGGGAAAAATGGAAAGCTCGAAGTGTACGTCGGCCTTTAAGCTGAGACTATACTCCGGCGACAACTTTTTTCTTGGCAATGCAGTGGAGGGTACAGGCACGCGTTCCCTCTCCCATTTTGAGCGCTGAATAAAGCTGTGCGCGGGCTCTCCTCCTCTCTACTGCATTGCCAAGAAAGGTTGTCGCCGAGTATCGAAGCTCCGCCTTCAGCGCGAGCTCGCTGGCTTCCGCAGTGCTTTGGTTGCGCGTGCCTGCGCGTTCACACTTGTGTTAGCAAGGGCTGAAAGCTCGCGCTGAAGGCGGAACTTCTAGTCTCGGCTTAAGGGTGAACGGAGTATAAAAAGACAAGGCTTCAGTGATAAGCACGCCTTTATGTCCACTTTTCGTTGCTCAGAAACGTGATTAAAAGAACCATGAATGAAACGATTTTTCGACTCTCTCTAAATATTACCGTGAATCTTTCCTAACGTTTATAACCGAATAAACTAGCCTTCGTTTTTTTTGCTTTTCTTTTTCTAGTTTATGGCAGTCGTTAAAAAAGTTGAGAGGTGTCAGCATCGTTCATTCTCTCAACTTCGAGCCAGAACACGCGGCCACGTGACATGATGATGCCTATCCTATGCTGCCAACGTTAATCATTGCCACGCGCTGGCGTTGGCAAAGCATTCGCTCTCTTTTACGTGAGCTGAAACGTGGTGGCGCCAGTGTGCAAATAGCCCTTCACCACTTCCGGTTCTGAAATAGACGGCGGGTTTCGTAGTATTTGCGAAATCAAATATACACGCTATTTTTAGCAAATGGCCACTCAAGGCACTGTCAGACTTAATTCACTCTTACAGTAAAAAAATGATGAGTAAAAAATTAGGAAATATACGTGAACCGTAAGTGTGCCGTGGCTACCCAATAGATGGCGCAACTGAGTTTGTTGCCAAACAAAAAGAGCGAATCGAAAACGCGCGCTGAGCTCCAGGAATCGTTAGAGTTCGGCTATTCTCATCACCGCACGATGGATAAACACGAGCCACCTCCTACCTGAGTGTCCGCCGAGGCAGTGACTGTTACGAGCCAAAGTCGAATGCTCGCGCAGTTATCGTGTCTAATCCATGAGCCGCGCTCGATTTTCGTCAGACGGGAGGTTTCGATCTCACAATAAAGTCGTCAAGTTTTAAGAAAGGCAAGACTGAAAGAAATAGTCCCCTTTTACCCTAGCAATTTCACCGCGACAAAGAAGCTTCTGAATCAGTGGCGGTCTGTGTGAGTATACTTGGACCAGACTAGGACCATTACGCTTCTGCAAGGTGATAAGCATTCCAACTCAATATCGTATCATGACGACTTTAATTACTAGAGTGATGCAGAGGCCTGTGCCATTTCACAAAAATGGAACCCAGACCGAGTCGCCTGATCATGCAGTGCTCGTCTGTAATCGCTTGGCGGAATTCGAATCCGACTTGTGTCGTTCTGGCGTGATGCACGCAACTATTTCAGCATCGTTGTTGTAGCGTGAGCTACACTGGCCGAGGTTGAGCAGTCTCGTGTGGCTCTCATAGATGAGCCGTGCTTCGTGCTGCGCAGGCGCGAGGAGCAGTGACGTCACGCGGCGCACAGCTGGCGGGGCGGAGCCGCCGTCGCCGCGGGTTCCGCCACCACCACGCGCGCCTCGCCGGTCTGCGCAAGCGCGAGGAGCAGTGACGTCACACGGCGCACAGCTGGCGTGCCGGAGCCCCCACCGCCGCGGGCTCCGCGCCACCGTGCGCGCCTCGCCGGTCTTCGCATTCAAGACGTCATAGCCGAGGCAGACGCACTGGCGCCGCCGCGTGCCCAGCTGTCCGTCTCCGTTGCGCAGTAGCCAAGTCTGACGCTGCACCGGAGCCGCTTGATAGCGCCTCTCATTTTGTGCGCATAAGCTTCCGCTACGTATATCCTGGCATAGCCGAGTTCAGCCACCGGAATTTTTTTACATTAGTACGTCAGCAAGCATAACGTAATGAAAGTCGAACAGAAATTGTCAGCCCTTGCATTAAGGAAACACTTGTGTCGGTTGTGTCTACAGTGACCAAAATGACAGCAACGACCCGAACACCGGGTCAACCCTGCCTCCTTATTTTACGTTGGTGCTACTTTTCGTATTGCTTGAAACTTTATGTTTTATGTTCGGCGAATAGTTCTCCCGGTGACTTTAAATGTTTTTCCATCAACGCACTTGTCTCGACCACTGTGCCAGTAGTTTTGGGTGCATTGTCGCCGAATATTGCCTTCAGGTGTAATGACGTTTTCAATGTAATGAAACCAGTGCGACGCTCTCTCATCTTCCATGATGCCATGGGGAGAGAGCACGAGCGACGTAGGCTGCATTCTTTACACGAAAACTCGCTCAAGCAGAGTTTCTTTTTAAATGTATGTTGTTGTGCCTGACATGAGCCACCATCTCTTCGGACGCAGTGTATTATAAAACAATTAACACAACTCTTTGCACGTGGCCATAAGAATGAAAGGTTTTCGATCACGATCAATATACTCACGCATAACAAAACCACGAATCATCCACCAAAGGTGCACAAGTAAACCTAATTTACCTCAAAAATAAGTCGCAAAATATTTTGGACATTACGCGCATTACCACACTTAACTCGAAGGTAATTAATCAGTTTTTCAAAAATACTCCCTTTTTGATTTCATTGATCCGGCCGGCCTCCAGGACTTCTAGATTCACGTATATAGATACTGGCTTTTCTGAAACCAAAAAGAAAAATATATGTCGTTTCCATGCCGCATTCATATGCGGATCGCAGGTTCGTCTGCTTCTTTTGCCGGGGTTTTGGTGACGTCAGAGAAGACGGAGAGCTCTGATTGGCTCTGATCAAGAGTATAGCGGGTAGACCTCAAGGCAGCTTGTTTCGAGGTCTACCCACTATCTTTCAGTCAGAGCCAATCAGATCTCGGCGTTCTGACGTCACCACAAATCTTGCAAAAGAAGCAGACGAACTTGCGCTCCGGATACTGTTTGTAATCGCTGTGGGCCTAAGAAATGCATGACGTGTCTTATTACGCTTACGCTTCTTTCTTCGGGAATCCTTGTTCGGCGATGTCATTGGCTAATGCCACAGCCTCATTAGCTGTGGCTAATATAATGCGCTAGGCTCGTCCTGCCCTACATTTCTTAAGTTGTCTGTTACTATACTGTTTTACATACCGTTCGGAGTCAGTGGTATGGTCTGGTCGACGTAGTCGTCGGGAAAAATGTCTGCCAGAACCGATCTGCATTTCCAAAGTGGCGAAGCGGAGGGCAAAATATTGTCAATTACTAGCAGCCGTATTGTAACTGGTCAACCAACCACGTTGCTTTACAGTTTCGCTGGAATGATGCTGTGCTATATTTAATGACGCAGTCATCTTAACGCCAAGCCGTTATTTTGCTTACTTGATAGCCCGTGAGCTTCCCAGTGCTCCAAGAAAGAACAGAGCAGTCAACCGGCGTTCCATTTTCGTGGCTTCTTCCTCTTCCGGGGAGGGTTCTGTAGGGCCCGCGGGTGATGTTCCATCGGCACAACGCCAACATTTCTTCAATCAAGACACAAACAACAGCCGAAATCGTAGGGCAGGCTTTTTCAAACCGAGAAGAGGTACAAGATAAATTCCTAATTTGTTTTACAGTGCGATGACGCAGATCATTCGAAAGTGCTAGAGTACCAAACGAAACGTTTTCTTTTAATTTAGATAAAAACAATGTGATAATTTACTGACGCAGCAGAACCTAAACAAGGCAAGATAACTAGAGTTGTGTAACTCAAAACATAAAAAAAACCGACTAAAGCGATTCGGGCGTCCATCGTTTTCAGATTTAGCGCGAAGCGTTTGTCATTGCGCAGCTCGTCCAGCGAGACAACTCAAGAAAACTTGTCCTTTGAAGAGGTGTCTCATTCGATAACGTCATAAAGATTTGCTAAAAAAACGCGCAGAACAATTTTAAGATTCATATTAAAAAATAGCGCATAAACGATGGGACAAAAAGACGAGGAAGCACACAGGACAAGCGCTAACTGGCAACTAAAGTTTATTGAATGCTTCCAACTTTGCTATCGCCGAGCACGCGCGTAATCTCGTCTCAACAAAAACACGGCGTACCGCCAAATCAGTAGATATAGCCCGCCCACCGCCTGTTCCAAAAAGTCAGCAAAACAGCTACATCACCCCACCGCACAACCCGGACGAGGAAAGGAAAAAGCGCTGTGTTAATATTTACAAGCTAGATAGTGTTAATGAAGCTGTACTCTTTCGGTTGCATAACCACCGATGCGACGCTGATGCAAACGTCTTTGTCGCAAGCATGTGTATTTGCCGCCTCCAGCAACTCTCTTTCCAACCTTCCTTTGTTGCGTCCCTCCACCTGCGCACCGTCCAGCATGGGGGAACAACCACAAGTTTTACAATGCCCCGGCAAGTGAGAACCTTAATTGTTGCCAAGAGAAGCCGCATGTTCTCGAAGTCTATCATTTAAGCAGCGTCCCGTCTGGCCTATGTAAACACGACCACAAGTTAAAGGAATCCTGTAAACCACCTCAGTGGCACAAGGCACAAACTTTGTGACGTGTTTCTTGCTGCAAGCAGGTTTCTTCACTTTCGGCCTGCTCACCATAGCGCACATTTTAGACAATCTGCATGGGGCAGTGAAAACAATGTTCACGTCGAACTTGGATGCTATCCTTTTCAGATTGTGCGACACTTTATGAATGTAGGGTAGCACTACAAAATTCTTCGGTTTCTTCTTGAGTGCAATGGTTGAGCTTTTCAACTTTTTTTAGAATGGATTCCGCAACTCCCTGTATTAGAACCGAGGGAAAACCGGGTGTTCCAAGCGACGTGTCTGCTGGTCAAAACTATCACTAATTACATTCGGACAGGACTTCAGCAGTGCCGACCGGAGGCACAGCGAGGAGATGCCCTCTTTAGCAATTTAAAGTGGGCTGAGTCAAAAGCCAGAAAGGGCCTTTTTTGTGCGTGGCCTGTACATCCAGCACATGGTCAAGGGAGTTAAAAGACAACCGGACATCTAAAAAATTATAAAAATCCTTAAAACGGAAGTTTGTAGGTAAACTTTAAATGCTTAGAACGTCTGCTAAAAACCTCCAGAATAGTCTCGACTAAAGGAGACCAGGCTTTGCTCTAAAGGAACACTAACCAAAACAATAAAATCGTCAACGTACCTACAAACCTTCACAACAGGGGCGTCAGCTAACTCATGCAAAACCGAGCGGTCAAACTTGGCAAGAAAAATCTCACATAGTAAAGGCGCCACACTAGATCCGATACAAATGCCACGCCTCTGCACATACACCTTGTCCTCAAAGCAAACAAGCGTTGAGTTTAGGTAGCAGTCCAACACTTCCAGGAAGGCATCAGCCGTAACTCCGCACGCATTTTGAAATTCAAGAACGCCGGATGTTTCAATCAGTTCCCGAACAGCAACTAGAAGTTCGTCGTGTAGAACCAGAATAAAACAATTCCTCAACGTCCAAGGAAAATGCGTTATTGACTCCGGGAAGGCCCTCACGTAGTACGTCGATGAGGTGGTCCGAACTGCTCACCTTGTATGGGTCTTCTGGGATGAGGTTACTCAGGTGCAGCTGCAGAAACCTGTTCACCTGGGCCTGCCAGCAGTCTCTCTCGGTGACGATGGCTCTGAAGGGGAGCACTCAACTTTGTGCGTCTTTGCCGCTAAGAACATCTTCAGGACATCCAGTTTGCAATTTCTTGCACGCTTTGCCAAAGCCTCGAGGTTCAACTCCTCCAGCATCTTAACGGCCCTTCTCGTTGCCCTAGCCGGTCGTGTGTTTGCTAGCTTGAAGTTCTTGTTGATGGCCAGCATAGCTTTCTCACCAAATAATTTGTCTGGGAGTACCGTGAAGCTTCCTTCTTTTTCAGCCAACAAGGAGCGAAAGGTCCGAGTCGTGAAAGTAACGTACAATCCTCCGCAGG
>JAZHYW010020970.1:0-103617 GCA_037355805.1 Ixodes ricinus | reverse complement strand
AGAAGACTGAGCCCTGACGAACGGAAGGTATTTTGACTTCCTCTGTGCTTCTTCTCAATAGGCCTTCATTTCTGATCCGTAGGCTTACGGGTCCCTTGCGGACCTGGCCGCAGCCTTGGGCCACCCCTACGAAGGCGGTGGGCCACAACAGTCAACGCAGGCCACGCCCGGCATAGACATGACCGACCTTTCCGAAAACCAACCTTTATCCGAAACTCCGTTTTCCGAAGACGGCACTGGACAGCTGCAGAACACTCCGCTTCCGATGCAAGTCAATCTACCCTACCACCAAGTATTATCAACGCCGGAGGTGAGTCACCTTTTTCAAGTTCTGGCCGGCGTCATTGAGCGACAACCGGCGTTCCTGGAAGCTCTGCAACAACTCGTTGCTCGATTCACGCCACAACCACAAGAAATAGTTAATAACCCGAACCGGCCGACGCTGAAGGAACCAAGGCAAGATCCACGATTTAGACGAAAGAACGAAAGATCTCGGTCGCCCCATAAAACAAGTCGGAGAGGCGACGAAGAACCTACACAAGGGACCCAGGAAATGCAAGATGGCGGCCATCTCACACCGGTACGCTCGACAGAACAAGATGGCGGTCGGCCTCCCCAAGCCAGCGCACCCCCGCTAAATGAAGGCACATTTCAAGGACACCCTCTGAAGCAGACGAAACCACCGGCACCACCAAATTTGTTGCCGGCCTCCGAGACAAACGACGACAAAGAATGGCCGCTCCTAGGAATTTCCTCACGGAAAAGAAAATTGAGCTCGCAGCCTACGAGAAATGCCAACGAATCTACGCCGAGGTTGTTCCCGGTGCAAACTGTGGTACTTCGCTCCATCGGGAAGAAAGAAGTGAGTTCCTTCACCGGAAAAGAAATCCGCGAAGCCATTGAAAGTGCCGGCATCCAAGCCCAAGCCGACTACACCGTCCATCGGAATGAGAGGGCAAATGCCCTAGCCATTACTACCAGGGACCCTCTCCTCACAGAGAAGCTTCTGAAAATCAAGGCAATCCGCCAAGGGGAGGACACTAACGCGCTCCAACCCTACAAGGCTCTTGCCGGGAACCAATGTCGCGGAGTCGTGTATCTACGCGGTCAGAACAACGAGGTGACTCCTGAACAACTCCAAGAGGATATTGAGTGCAGAACGCACAAGCTGGTGGCAGCACGCCCATTGGGGACGAAGGGAAACACGATACTTGTCACATTCGAAGGCACAACTCTCCCCCAACGGGTGAGTTACATGCACGAAGTCCTCCCCGTACGTGAGTACCGCCCGAGGCCACTCGTATGCTTTAAATGTCATGCGATTGGACACAAAAAGGACGTTTGCCCGCGAGAGAAGGAGCGCTGCGGAACTTGCGGCTCTGAGCACGATGGCATGGAGAAGTGCTCGCAGATTCCGAAGTGCGCAAACTGTGGCGGGGCCCACGTGGCCACCAGCAATGAGTGCCCGAAGCGCGCAATTCCTCCGCGGCGCCCTGCCAAGAAAACAGGTGAAAAATCGGCGCAAGGGATAGATAAACCCACTTTACCACCACCGGCGGGAAGACCGGCGAGCCAAGATGCCGGGACGTCGTACGCAGCAGTGACGATGGGAGCCTTTCAACCTACGGTATCACCGGAGTATCCGGCCCAACGGCTGGACATGGCGACACAGGTCCTACAACTCCAATACGCGGGCTTTGCTCGGATGGAGAAGCAACTGGCCGAACTCACGACAGCCATCCACAGACTCATAGACACTCGTAACGACAGACAATAATCCCCAACTAAAAGGTACAAGCACCCAAAGTGCCTCACACAAACCCAAACAACACAAGCACCGCGGCAAACTGCAACCATGGATCCTTCAATGGAACTGCGGTGGGTTGCAACAGAAACTTTATGAACTCAAAACGCGCCTCACTGCACTTAAAAACAAGACGCCCGACGTTATTCTTCTACAGGAAGCTAACGTAGAGAAAATTAAGATTAGGGGTTACAACACTTACATAAACCCCAGTATACAAAGACAAACCTCTAATTTTGGAATTGTAACCACTCTTGTAAAGAAAACACACCCACAGACACAACTGAACTCAGGGGCAGCGTGTTCTGACGACCGTGAGGTTGTGTCCACGAGGGTCAAAATTAAGGACACGCCTATTGATATACATAACACATACATCAGGCCAACCGTGGGCCCAAATGAAGCCAATTGGATCAAGGACCTGGTGAAGAAGGACAAGCGTACTATACTTGCGGGGGACTTCAATGCCAGACATACCGCGTGGGGATATCCGAACAAGAACGCCCGGGGCAAACTTCTAAAAAAGCCTGCGTCGCAGCCGGTCTTCACCTCTGTAACGAACCAGACACCCCCACGCGGCTGGCCCAAAGCTCCAACCAAAACGACACGTCCCCCGACCTAACTTGGACCTCTTCAAATCTACGGGTCCAGTGGCAAGTGCAGGCCGATCCAATGGGCAGTGACCACCTTCCAATTCATATACGACTTCTCATACGCACTTCTTCCCGGCGACAGGTCACTTTCACAAAATGGGACAGCTACCGCACCGCCATGACCCGCCTCGCCGGCGTTCCCTTCGCGGAACGCATCCAGCACGCGCTACGGGAGGCCCGCACTGAGTACAACGTGAAGGAAGACACACCGCAACCCGACTTGCACCTTATCAATTTGTGGGACAGGCGACTGGAGGCCCTCATGCGCTACAGAGCCAGGAGGTCCCTCCGGAACAAGATCAGCCTGAATCACGCCACGGCCGAGGCCAAGAAATACACAATCGAGCTCTGCCGTACCAACTGGCGGAAACTGTGCGACTCCTTTAATGAGCGTATAGGCTACCGTGCGCTTTGGCGGGCCTATAAAGGGCTCGCCGGGAAAACAAAAACCTGCAACACCGGAAGCAACTTGGCCCTCCGCCTCGACATTGCCGAAGAACAACTCGCGGCAGAGGCGGGAGATTATTTCTTCCCGCAGCAACCCGAGCCGCCCCCAACAGATGTCTACGTCCGGCAGCCCATACAAAACGAACACCCGGCGGACGCTTTCTTCACGCTCGCCGAGCTACAGGACGCTCTCGCGACAGCACGAGCCAAGTCGGCACCTGGCCCGGACCTCGTTACTATCTCCGCGCTCCGGAACCTTCCGTCGGACGCCATGATGGAGCTTCTTGACATCTTCAACTCCATCTGGGAGAAGGGTGAGCTACCTCCCGAATGGAAGAGATCTACTGTGATCCCTATTCCCAAGCCTGGCAAGGCTCCCAACATGGTGGCCAACCTTCGCCCTATCTCCTTGACATCAAACCTGTGCAAAGTTCTAGAGCGCATGGTCAATGCTCGTTTGTCCTGGATCCTCGAGTCGACCGGGGCCTTTCATCCCATGCAAACGGGCTTCCGTTCTCACCTCTCAACACAGGACAGTCTACTCATGCTTTACCATGACCTCTACGAGCGCCGGCTCTTCAAAAGCCAGCCGCGTACGCTTGTGGCCATTGACTTACGCAAAGCATTCGATTCCATACCACACAGCACCGTTGTGAATGCAGCAAAGAGGCGAGGTATTCAGGGCCGCCTCCTAAACTTTATCAAAACATTTCTCCAAGACCGAACGTTTCAGGTGTCCATCGGTCAAACCAAAAGCCAGTGGAGAACTAACAACATTGGAGTTCCCCAGGGGGCGGTCCTTTCGCCGCTTCTTTTTAACCTCGCTATGGTGGACCTGGCTCTCGCCCTCGAAGCCGTCCCGCAAATTCGCTTTACAATCTATGCGGACGACGTCACCCTATGGACGACGGCAGGTGGGGCGGAAAGCCAACAACGCTATATGCAGAAAGCGCTGAACATCGTCACGGCCTTCGCCCTCCAATCAGGCCTCGAATTATCAAAGGAGAAGACCACTTACATGGTCATTCCCGGCCGACGCCGAAGCGCCCGTAAAGACATCCAACTGCAGGTGGATGGAGTCCCCATTACCCAGACCGACTCTATCAAAATACTAGGAGTCACATTCGACCGCAAAGGCGGCGCTATCACCTGGCTCCGGCAGGTTAAGTCGCAGTGGAAAGAAGGCCTAAGCTTACTCAAGGCCATCTCAAACAAGGCCTGGGGTGCACAGGACGACCTCCTTCGACGCCTCGTCCGTACCATCCTGATCTCTAAGGTGGTGTACGGACTTAATTATCTTCGCCTCACAAAGAAACAAGAAGCAGCACTCACCACCATGCTACGAGCGGCCATGCGGGTTGTCACTGGACTTCCCCGCTTCACACAGGTAGACCAACTCGAGAGCATCGCTCAAATGAACACTATCCGTGATATCGCCGATGAGATGCGGGTGAGCCAAGCTCAACGGCTCTCTCGCACTCCTCACGGTCGAGTCATACTCACGTCGAGTGGTCGCGCCCACCTCATCAACGGCCCGCTCATGCCGACACCAACTCCACCTTGGAACGCGGAGGCAGTCACCCCTGTCAAACCCCTTCCAAGTCACGAAGGACCTCATCGCCCCGAGAGACGTGCCACGCAAGCGGCCATTCATAACAAGGAAATCAGCCAGCTTCTCAAACACGTAGAAGTCTTCTACACGGATGCAGCAAGGGACGATAGCGGCCGAACTGCAATTGCATGGCATTCACCTACTCGCAACGAGACGAGCAACCAGCTTACCACACGTACACGAAGCACCTGCATGGCAGAACTTCTGGCTATTCTGTTCGCAGTGGAAACAGCCACGACCATGCCACGCCCAGAAATCAGTGAAACCCGCATATACACAGACTCCCAAGAGGCAGTGCGCGCACTTGGGCACTCGAGCACGTGCAACGTAACGGTTGCGCACATCCGGGAACTGGTTCGCCTCGCCAAGGCTAAACAGAAGATCACCATCGCGTGGATTCCTGGCCACGCCAACATTCCGGGGAACGAGCGGGCGGACGGGGCCGCAAGGGCACTGCTACAAGCAAGTATTCAGCCCTCACAAGGCCCGGTCCCCTCGCCCGTTCAACGAGATGTTTCAACCAAAGAGGTCTTCGACCTCTATGAGACCAAAAAAGAAGAAAGAAATGCCCGGAAGGCGCGACTTGCTGCGCTCCTGCCTGCTAACCCCCATCCGATCCCTCGAGGGCTTCCAAGATGGGAACGAGTGGCCCTGCACAGACTGCAAACTCGCACTATGCTAACTCCCGTTTGGCTTGCCAAATTCCACAGGCCAACAGACCAGAAGGACACGAGGCCTGACTCAAGATGTCCCCACTGCGGTGTCCCCGCGACTTGTGACCACCTTGTATGGTTCTGTCCAGAGACGTCGAACGAACGGGCGGCGGCGATCAACAACCTGCCACCTTCCCTTCGACCGAAGTCCCTATGGGAATGGACCCACCCGAGGTCCTCAGAACCCGCGGATCGAACAGCCGTCTTTTCATCCATCATCTCCTACCTCCGGTCCTCCGGGATCGGACGGTACATCTGATCCATCGTCATCGCTACCTCCTTTTTCCCCTTCCCCCACGCCACATGAGGCCCACAAGCCAGAGGCGTGGTCTTTCAAATAAACGTTTCAATCAATCAATCATGCGCTCTAAGCAGTCACCTCAAATATGGCGTCCAGTGAATACCACCTATGACCAAAATCAATATCATCAGTACCACCCGAGCTTCGCCCCAATCAACATCATTCACCACGTGGAGATGCGGTCATTTTTTTTCTTTTTGCGAGCATAGGCGTAGACTATGGGGGAGCAGCAGGGCTCGTGCCCCCCTGGTGAGATCCAGGGGGGCAGAGCCCCCTCCGAGCCCGGGGCTTGATCTTTTTTTTTTTTTTTGCTTGTGTTTGTTGTTAGTTTGTTTTTGATAATTTGTATTTTGTCTTAAATGTATAATACTTCACCCATGTTTGTGCACCACACAATAGAACGCTAAGTTGTTTGTGGGCACTGGAAAATAAACGATTATTATTATTATTATTATTATTTCCGAGACGCTGTTTACGTGCCATGTAACGAGCTTCTAGTAGTAGGATGTAAACAAAATAACGCCCACGTTGCCTTTATTGACAAAATACGTGGAAATGGAATCCCAGCGTGCTTGCGTTAGCTTCAATCTCCAGTTCTGGCGAAAGCATAACGCGCAGCACCCCCCCCCCCCCTTCCGGGGAACTTCTCACCCTGCCCCCTCCGGGAAATGGGAGTCACGCCGCCACAGTGAATAAGCATACAGTGGTCCCACTCAGGCCACTTCCGGTAATCGCGCGTTAGGCAGCGCCCCTCTACCACATATCGCGAACTAAACACTTTTTATGTTTCTGATTTCTTGTTACAGAACGCCGTGTAAAAGTAATTGTTATAGAACCAATGAATTACACCAGTAATTCTAATTTTTAAAAACATGAGAGTCCAATTTTTTTTGGGAAGGAATAAAAGAATGTTTAACCGAAAACCGTTACACGGTTACCCAAGGTTACGACCAATGAGAGGAGTCGAGGCCATCGAGGCGCCGGGCGACGAGCTGCCAGGCCAGGCGCCTGCGGAGATTGCGGAGTACACTTGCGTTTTTGACGTTTAAATTCGAAGCTGATAATATAGCACGCGCTGAGAAGCTGGTAAGTTGTATATTCTAAGTTTTGTTAGTGCAAATAGCACTGTGTTATATTTATACGTCGCTTCTCTGAAAGTAGTCGTTTCCGTGGCAAATATCGTTGAGGAACTCGCCGTTACACAGGCTCGTATAGTGGTGAATTATAAACGTGTGTATATTAAGTTTTGTGAGGTGCTGATTTGCCTCCTTGCGTCAATGAAGCTAGTGCCGAATCGTCTTTCTATTCGGAATCATGAAGAACAAAGTTACTGCGGCTTTGCACATGTAGAGAGAGGCCGAAACTGATTCAGCCCAAACGAAACTGAAGGAAATCGCTGAGCGTACTCCGTCGTCGCAGTTTCGATTTAGACTTTACTGATCGCGTTCATTTTAATGTGTTCCTATGTAGTGCCCTTGAAAGAAGGCACCCAACTAGTGCAAACATATGTGATCGTTCTGGTAGGTAGAAACCCTAGTTCAAATCGTGTTAGAAAAAAAAAAATTTCCTCGGTGAATTGCTGCGTTGAAAACGGCACTACGTCTCCTTGTCAATCGGTGTTCGGAAAAAATTAATTGTTCACATCAGCTAAAAAAAAATAAAAACACTTGTACGAGTCGCTATATGCGCCATTCCCTTGACCAGTAAAATAGCTCCGAGCGCTCTAAAAAGCCTGTGCTTTATTTAAGCAACAGAACTTATGACACGGAGAACAGTCAGACGCTTTCAATTCTGTTGAATTTCTTAATTGCTTTGTAGATAATGCTGTGTGCATGCAGTTTTGAGTTTGTATTGTTTACTTGTGCAGTACGTACATGATTTGATGTGCTCCTGTTTCTCATGCCTCTTGATGTCCTTGTGACCTGTCAAAATGTGTTGCACTAAGCTGTGTGTTCGATATCGCGTTTCACACTTGCCGTAAAAGCTGCCATTCACAATAAGTCTGTCGATAACTATGCCAATACTTCCGCAAAAAAAAAAAAAAAATTCCTTGGCTTTGTTTTTGTTTGTAAATTGACCGGCATCCGTGCAAACTTTGTTCTATGGCTGTATTATGTGCTATGTTTGTGACTCTTTTGATTGAATTATACCATGCAGAGATCCAATAAACAGTCCCCTACGTCAAAAGATGCTTTCTTGTCTGAATGTGAGCGCCCGGAAATGGTGCCCTCGTCACCTGTGACGGGCGCTTCAAATTAAAGCAAAAGCAACGCGAGAACGCGAGGAACAGGGAAACCAAAACACCATGGGGGCCGCCATCTTTGAAAGCAAAACAACAAAACAGAAGCATAAAAAGTGGTTAGTTCGCGATATGTGGTGAGGGGCGTTAGC
Organism: Ixodes ricinus; assembly: GCA_037355805.1. Taxonomy (NCBI): domain Eukaryota; kingdom Metazoa; phylum Arthropoda; class Arachnida; order Ixodida; family Ixodidae; genus Ixodes; species Ixodes ricinus. The sequence goes on along the minus strand of JAZHYW010020970.1, from coordinate 95,696 downwards.
AAGCAAAATACTCTTTAGGGAGGCTCAAGTGAGGGTGGGCGCAACTGCTAGATCGGGGATCACGGGACATGGACGCCATTTAATTGCTAAATTTTGCTGGGAGTCTATGGGGCAAAGAGTCGTGTTATTTCCTAACTCAGGTCATAAGAGCCCAATAAGGTGCTTGAATTATTTACGCAAGGTATAAATGATTACTTTTCCATAGCCACCAGTTTTGTTGCGATAGGTTAAGTATTTTTTTAACGCGAAAAATGGTAAATTCCGCCATCTTGGACGTTGTTGCTTGTCCGCGACCCCTGCTTTCTCTCTCGACGTTTGCAATTTTCGGAGCGAGAAGGAAGCGAGAGAGGCTGCGCCAAGGCGTTCGTTGCTTGCAATGCGAGGCGAGAGGAGGAAAGGCGCATGGAGCAACAGAGTTGCAACAAAGAGCGGGCGTCTGCTCTCGTGCAGGCAACATTGACGCATATCCTTTCCCGAATCCTCTCCCTCAGGCGCCGCCATTATATTGCGAACGCTCTCCAGGTTTTGAGTTGCACCCACCCTCACTAGAGCCTCCTAATACTCTTAGTTTTATGTAATACCAGTCAGAAGTGTGACGGGCACATAACGTGGGAAACTGGCAATCTACATTCAACTATAGATTACGTACTCATGTCACACAAAATATATGGTAAGTTACAAGTAATGAAAATAGATGAAGAAGGTTCCAAAAGTCTTGGTAGTGATCACAAACGTATTAAGCTGAATTTTGCCAGAGAAGTAAATGCTGAACCTACACAACATAATTCAAAGCAAACTTTCTGCAGCGACAAAGAGTTGGAAATAGTTGCTGAAAGAATAGAGGAAGCAGTTTCAGGGCAACGGTATACAGATTGGACCTATGAGAGCCTAACTAGACTTTTTGTTCTGGAACTAGACAAAGTTAAAAGTAAACGAAAAGGGAAGCAAGGACATAGACCAAAAAGCTGGTGGGACAAAGAAGTGAAGCAAGCGATCCAAAAACGTCAGGAAGCCTCTAGAGAACACAGGTTTTCCAAGCGTAGTGGGGAGTCAGAAACGGAAGTAAAAAGAAGATGGGACACTTTTATAACATGTCGCCGAGAGGCATCCAGTTTAATCAATGCGAAAATTCAGAGAAAGGGTGTAGAATGGATGAGTAATGTAAGCAAGAAAGATAGAAACGCAGCCAAGAAGTTTTGGGAGCACTTGAACTCGCTCGGTGAAACGACGCAAGCTAGACAGAGGTTCATACTCTCGGATCAGGGAGATCAATTAGAGGGAGATGATGCGATACGATATATAGGAGCAGTGATGGAGGAGAAATTTCGGGAACAGGTACATGTGGAAGATAGGAGAACCGAAGGAAGTAACAGTCCAGCTTGTGACATCGCGGATTTTGGACAAAGAGAATGGGAAAAGGCGGAACGAAGAGTCCCTAGTGGCACGTCAACAGGCACAGATGGTATCCCAATCAAGCTGGTGAAGAATTTGGGTCCTAAATCTAAGGCAAAACTAAGGGAGGTAGTGAGCAATATGATAACAAAAGGAAATATTCCAGATGAATGGAGGCTTAGTAGGATGAGTATGATATATAAGGGAAAGGGAGATAAGTCTGATATTAGGAATTATCGTCCCATAACCGTGACACCAGTTATTTACAGGTTGGTAATGCAGATTATAAAGAACAGACTGGAGGAATGGGTAGATTGTGAGGGCATACTGGGCGAGTTACAGAACGGGTTTCGGAAACAAAGAAGGTTGGAGGACAATATATTTTCTCTAACACAGTGTATAGAAATAGCGCAAAAAGAAAACAGACAGCTCTGGCTGGCGTTTCTGGATATCAAGGGTGCCTATGACAATGTGAACCAAAGGAATCTGTGGGACATAGTGGAGAGCTTAAACCTAGATGAAGGACTAACAGCAATATTGAGGAACATTTACAAAGATAATAAGGTGATTATAACATGGGAAGGAAAGGCAACGGGGAAATAGAGATAGGACGAGGCCTTAGGCAGGGGTGCCCGTTATCGCCTTTGCTGTTTATGTTGTATCTGAGAGGATTGGAGGATAGACTAGAGAAGAGTGGGCTTGGATTCGACCTTTCGTACAGTAAGCTAGGCCAAAAATTCAGCAATCCTTACCGGGATTGATGTATGCAGATGATATCGTACTAATGGCTAACAACAGGATAGATTTACAGGAATTAATGAGCATCTGTGGTAGGGAAGGGGAGGAATTAGGTTTAGAATTCAGTAGTGAAAAATCAGCAGTCATGGTTTTTAACGATGATGAAGTTGAGAGGCTGAAGATACAGAATATTACAGTGGAGAGAGCTAGTAAATACAAGTATCTAGGAGTATGGATATGTGATGGTGCAGCATATCTCAGTGAGCATGAAAAGTATATAATAGGTAAGGGCAACAGAAATGCAGCTGTAATGAAAAATAGAGCACTTTGGAATTACAACAGGTATGAGGTGGTGAGAGAGATTTGGAAAGGGGTCATGGTGCCTGGTTTAACTTTTGGAAACGCAGTGCTATGCATGAAATCCGAAGTGCATGCAAGACTAGAAATAAAACAGCGCGGAGTAGGTAGGCTGGCTTTGGGGGCACATTGCAAAACGCCAAACCAGGGAGTGCAAGGAGACATGGGATGGGCGTCATTTGAGGGCAGGGAAGCTGCGAGCAAGATAGAATTTGAGGATCGGTTGAGGCAAATGGATGGGGAGCAATGGGCACGAAAGGTTTTTAGCTTTTATACATGAGGAGTATAGACACAAAGTGGAGACAGCGCACTAGGAAATTAAGAGGAAAGTTTTTAGGCTATAGTGGGGTTACGGAAGAGCAGGTCTCCGTTAAGAAGAAAGTTAAGGCCACAGAAAGAGATCGGTGGCTAGAGGGAATGCAGACAAAGAGGGCTCTGGAAAGCTATAGATTAAACAAAACAGTTATTGCCAAAGAAAGCATTTATGATAATTCTAGGGGAAGCTCATTGTTGTTTGAGGCAAGGACAGGTGTTTTGCGAACCAGAACATACAGAGCGAAGTACCAGGAAATGGATACAGTGTGCGCTGCTTGTGGAGAGGTGGACGAGACGGCTGAGCACTTGATACTCTACTGTAAAGGGCTTCACCCTATGCCTACCGAAGACAACATAGATTTAATAAAGTCATTGGGTTTTAGAGACAGCGAAGGAAAAGTGGATTACAAGACAGTAGAGATTACCAAGCAAAGATTAAGTGAATGGTGGCAGAAAGCACGAGAAAACTAGATATTTTCTTATTAACTGATGACAAGGGAGTTTTATAGCCTCACTTTCTGTTCAGTGTGGAGTGTATATAGTTTTCACATTTAAATATTCTAAGCTTAAATGGTAAGACAAATTGGCTAGGTGGCGTAAGCTACCGCCCGATCCAAAGGGCTCAGCCGTATTCATCCATCCATCCATCCTCTCAACACCATGTCTCCCGATTACCACAGGCTTATTCTACATGGGCAAACTGTATACGATAAACTGTGTACGCCGCTGTTTGCGAGGACTGGCGGTCCCAGATGGCCTCGTGGCCTCCGGAAGGTTATTTTGTGTTTGGAGCCCTCCTCGAAGGCCACCACCGGCCCGATGACTCAAGGGCCGGTCTCGGGAATTTGAACGTGACTGTATAGCGTCGTTGGCGCGCGCCGGGGCCCAACGTGACAATAGGCCAACTCCAGGACGGTGCCAAGGAAGCCAGTCGTAACAGTCCAGCTGCCTACTTTTTTCCAGTGCACCGCTGCACCGTGGAGAAGCGCACTCGTGGCGGCCGTGGCGGCCACGGCCGCCACGGCCGCCACCACGGCCACTGCCTTCGCGTGCTCTGGTGGCGAGGGGAGCAGTGTGGAGGAGAGGCGCCGCCAAATAAACCACTTCCCCAGGAGGAGTTATGGCACGGCAGTCGTTCCGTCTCATGCAAATGAGGATAACGTCCTGTATTTCTGTGCATCATCTTAACAATCATTCGAATAAAAAAAAGAAAAATTGGGGGGAGAAAAGGTTTTACGTTTGGTTTTTAGGCTAGGTGACGCAAGCTACCACCCATTATTAGGGTACATCTTAGAGGTACATCCGTTAGCATGCATATATTCATTGCATTAACTTATTCAATATGCCCCTTTTTACTTTTAAGTTACTGTATAAATAACGTAAAATGCCGCCCAATTAAACAAAATCCCTTGTACTTTTAGTCTATTCATACATATACAAAATATGTAGACATACGCAATTGGCTGAACATCCTGTGAATTAGGTAGCATTTTGCGGCACCTAGTTTCTACTTCTTCGCGTCACTCCGGTGTGAGTGATGTTTGTATTTCCGAACACGAGTTTTCGTTCAGCGTTACGTCATCGCTATGTAGCTGCGTGTGTGGACGGTGGGAGTCGAATGCGTTTGGTGATCTCTGTCGGCGACGTTATGAGGTGTTCATCTACAAGGTGAATTTCAGTCTATAATGGTAAGTTTTACGTCAGCGCATTCGTGGCGTACGAAACGGGACGCCAAACTTCTTCAAAGTCTGTACTATTAATTAAAAGCGTAATGCTAGCAGCCGCGTCAGCCGGATTTGCGACTTGGCATGTCTAGTCATGACAACACTCAACCAGCGATCGTTCCTGAGTTCACTGGCAGCTTGCTGCAGTTTTAAGTCACAATTCATCAACTTTTAATGTTCAGCTGTGCCCCGAGAGTCGAATTTGTCATGGCACATCTTCACTGTGCTCACAGGTGCTTTGGTGAACCGCCTGTCATAGAAAACGAAACCCTTGCATGAAGCTTGATTTGATTTGATTTGATTTGATTTGATTTATTTTGCACAGATCAGGCACGTACATGGCAGCGTGCAAGGCGAAGCAGAGAGGTTAAAACCCTTACGCCTGTGCGCCTGCTTGCCTGCCGCCGTGTACATAAGAGTCACAAAATGACGTCCACGAAACTAAAATAAGATGTGACAAGGAAATGAAATGATGACAATGAAGCTAAATACAGGGTGAGAAAGCTGAAAGTTTGCGCCAGTTTAGAATAGAGCCCAGTTCAGACCCGCAACCGAGTAGGACGGAGAGAGGCAAGACTGGCCCCCAAGCCCCCCGCGACGTTCTAGGACCAGCTCCGCAGCAGTGCATTCGGTCCCAAGACGTCGCAAGAGGCACAAAATGCCCCCCCCCCCCGTCCCACTCCACCGCAATTGTGTGAGCGGCGCCTAACCCTGGCTCGAAGACATTTGTCTTGCGAACACTCTACAGAGAGCCTGGGACTCTTCAGGCTCCCTGGGCAGAGGACTACGGGCAGCCAATGGCATGGTCAAAAAGTCCCTGATAGCCGCAGGCAGCAATGATTCGCTGTGTCGCAGAGTCCTGCCACGGAGTGGTTGAGGCTGCCCGGTCCTTTTGCTGACACGTACGAGGGCGGACAGTCTGTTGCCAGGAAGTGACCCGTCGAGCAGATGGCACAGCACACGGACCCGCGAAATTCTTCGCCGCTGGTCGAGAGGACGCCAGCCAAGGACCTTCAACCTCGCGGAGTACGATATATCAGTATGGCCAGGGATCCGAGCACAAATGATGCGTGATGCACGACGCTGCACACTTTCTAGGCGGTTGAGGAGGTGTTGTTGAGGAGGCGACCACACTGCGCAGCAGTATTCTAACGAGGGTAGGACCAGGGCAGTATAAAGTGTGCGCAGTGCCGCCGGTCCACTCGGCCTTGTCACTCGAGAAACGAAACCCAGAGTCCTCCGGGCAGTTGCAACAACAGTTGCAATGTGTGCGGAAAAGTCCAAGTTCCGCGAGAAGGTGACACCCAGTATAGTCAGGTGGTCCGAAATAGCAAGAGGAGCACCTCCGGCAGTGTAAGAGGGTTTGTCGCGTTTTTTACTGTTCGTGAAGCGCATAACACAACTCTTGGAGGTACTGAGACGAAGGTGTTGCGCTGTGGTCCAGACCTCAACCTCAGCAAGATACAGTTGGAGGTGATCTGCGTCAGATTGTGATGACACTGACGCCACAATTGACGTATCGTCCGCGTACTGCACCAGAAGACACTTCTCACTGCGTGGCATGTCGTTCACATAGAGCAGGAACAGCGTCGGACCAAGGACCGAACCCTGCGGAACACCAGACGAGATGGGTGTCCGTGCAGAGTGTGTGCCGTGGTACAGAACCCGTTGACTGCGATTACGCAGGAAGCCAGAGACCCAGGTAAATAAGGAGCCCTGTACCCCAGCATGGGCGAGCTTCTCTAGCAGGAGTTGAGTGTTCAGGGTGTCGAATGCGTTGCTAAGGTCAAGTTGTATTAAGTCCGAAGTGCCTTGGTTGTCCATGTTGTCACTAATAAAATGTGTTATGGTTGAGAGGGCGGTTTCACAGCTGCGGCCCTTACGAAAGCCGTGTTGACTGTCCGAGAGGTATTTTGATTCTTCGAGGTAGCTTAGAAGTTGGGCGTTAACAACCCTCTCAAATGTCCGGCAAACAATTGAGGTGATTGAAACCGGACGGTAGTGCCTTGGCTCGTCCACTGGCTTCCCCTTTCCCTTGTGGAGTGGAGTGACCAGCGCTTCTTGCCACGCTTCTGGGACGACCCCACTGTCTAGTAGACCCTGAAGTAACTTGGATGTGGTTGGAAGAACATGTGAGCAGAACAGCTTAAACCAAATGGGAGCGACCCCATCTGGCCCAGGACTGCAAGAGTTCTTGATTTTGGCGAGTGCCTCCTGCAATGTTTTCTCTGAAAACAGCACCCTGGAAAGTTCTGGTCGAACGTCATCTGCATACACAGGCAGGGGTTCTGGTGCAGATAGTTCCGGTTGACATACATTTGGTGCTGTGAATCCCGAGGAACTCGGAGGCGGACTGTTGTTGTTGATAGAAGCAAAATGGTCAGCAAAGAGGTTGGCTATTTCTTGTGGGGAGTTAGCTGCACGACCACTGATGGTAAAACTCGGTCGCTGTGACGTAGAACGCAGGTGGCTAATGAAGGTCCAGAAGACCTTTGGATCGGTCTTGGCTCTTTCTGCAATGTCGCGAACATACTGCTGGTGGGAGACGTAGATAGCAGCCTTCAGCGTACGCTGGTGCTCCTTTGCCAATCGTAGGGCGGCTGGGCAATGAGATCGGCGCGCCCTCCGAAACAATATCCGCTTGGTTCGCGCTGCCTTTATGATGTCGGGCGTGATCCATGGCAGGCGTTTTCGTTTCGATGAGTGTGTGAAGCAGGGCACACACTCCTTCTGGATTGCGAACATGAAATCACACCAGAGATCGTAATTTGATGACCAGTCTGAACCGGTGGTGGTCATGCACCATGGCGTCAGGTGGGCCAGCTGAGCCATGTGCCCAAAGTCCAGCTGCCGGAACCTCCACAGCCTACGGGCGTGATGCCCAGTACGGGGCAGGGAGACTGCATAACGTAGCTCCACGGCCAGATGGTCGCTGCCGTGGAGGCCTTCGGAAGTTTCCACAAGCTCTATCCGTGTTGCGTCGGATGTGAAGACGAGGTCGAGAAAACTCGGTACACCCTCGCGGGACGTATACGACGGCTGCTGACACACCTGGACCAGGCCCGCAGCAGTCGTGGTCTCGAGGAGCACATCGTCCGTGTTGTCACGAGGAACAGGAACCTTGTGGGAGCACCAATCTACGTGGCAGTTGAAGTCGCCGAAGATAAGAGTGTTCACGTAAGGCTTTGAAGCAGCAGCCTCCAGGGAACTGTCGAGAAGTCTGTAGGCTTTTTCACGTGAAGAGGGCGGGCAGTAAACGCAACTCACGAGGATGGTTCCACGGGGAGGAAGAACTCAACAAAGAGTGCCTCAAGGTCCTTGTGCTCAAGGTCGCACCGGCGATTGACGCGGAAACTCGACGGGATCGCCATGAGAACTCCGCCACCTCTCCCACCCCTGTCCTTGCGGAACACCGTGTAAGCGTCGAGAGGAAGTAGCTCGCTGTCGGCGACACTCGCATCGAGCCACGTCTCGGATAGCAGAATGGTGGAGCAGTGTGGAAGCGAGGAGGCCAGCGTCTGAAGGTCCGGGATCTTGTTTTTTACACTCCGGCAGTTGTTGTACCAGAATGTTGCTGTCTTATTAATGCCCGTTGACTTGCGGCTCAGGGATGTGTCGGGCGAATTTGCTCCAGGGTATACCGGTTTTGGAGGACGGGCGGGTGTAGAAACTTCAAAGATGTCGTCAGCGAACTGCGGCAGTGAGCAAACCAAGCAGAGCCACTGGTCGCTGGAAGAGCCCAACCGACGGTAATCACTCAAGGATAAGTGGACGCAGCCGCGGTGAAACCAGCCTTCGCAAGAGTCGCATAAGAGCGCGGCTTGGTTGTCCCGCACTCGTTTCGTGCAGCAGGCGCAGACTGGACGCTGCGGACCGGGGTTAGACGACACATCGCCAGCGAGAAGAAGGCACCAGATGATATGGTGGCGACGAGCGTGGCTCGTAAGGTCCCTTACGGAAGTTTGGCGACATACAACTGGTTACATCAACATGCACTACGAACCAACGCCGAAGATATTGCTTTTCCTTTTTGTGCGCACCTCCGAGTTAAAAAATGTAGACAAAAGCCAGGTCTATCATTTTTTACTAGCAAATATTCTTTGTGTTTTTTTTTCTCATGGTGGTAGAGGGCTGGACATGGCTGAACTCCTTCAGCTGCCTCGAATATTAGCTTTATCATTATTTATTTATTTATTTGTTCAAGAATTATTTTTTGTTAAAGAAAATCAGTGCTGCTTATCATATGTGCAAGTCGGGCTGTCGATGAGACGGACAGCAAATTGTAGGCAAACAAACTGTCAATAAAGAATTGTCCCCATCTGAAAGGAAGTTGTCGGTGAAAAACGTCTCTCGACAAATGTCTGACTAGTTTCAAAAGTTTCAGACAGGGCTTCAAACCGAACTTCTTGTCCGACGAAACGTTATTAACAAGATGTTCTTTGACAAAGGGAATCATTAAAAAATGATTCTCGGTCCTATGCCGTCCTTGACAAGTGAATTGTGATGACAGTTCAGTTGCACATGCTGTGGCCGTCATTGTGGCGGAAAAATTTTTCAGCTAAATTTAGCGGAGAAATTTCCCAGTTACAACAACTTCAAAACCCTGCTTATAAGGCTGTCGCTGAAAAAAAAAAAGAACTATGATGCATGTTGTTTGGCGCAACGAATGTCAGCACTGAACTGTGCTGTGGACGTGTCTTTGTCCCACGGAGGACCTTGCATTGCAGGACAAGATGAGTACAGCAGGAGTCCGCTATTCGAGCTCTCCGCTGCCCTCGCCAACACCCAACCACATGGAGAAACGGAGCGCCAAGGACAAGGGCTCGAAGTTTCTTCGGAGGCTGGTCCATGTGCGGCACATGGACTTCCAGTTTGCCTTGTGGCAGATGCTCTACCTCTTCGTCTCCCCACAGAAAGTGTAGGTACACGGTGCACGGCAGCACAGAATGTACCGCGTGAGTCAAATGGATCGTTGGCCCTTTGAAGGGACCGCATAAATCGGTGTCTCAGTGCATCACGCCAAGATTCGGTAGAGGTGGCCAAAGATGGTGCATTTGGGCTGTAAAATTTTTAACAATGAGCGTATTTGTGTAAGGCATAAAAAAACAAAGAGCGTGGATTCGCTGCCTGCGGCAGCCATCTGGAAATGAAAGACGTCTGGGTGATGCAACGGATGGCAGCACCTGTTGGCACGTAGTCGAAATAGCCCGACAAAGAATATTGGTTTTCGTGTTCATTTGGTGTGTTTTATTAGTAAAAATAACAAAATTGTGCTGTACAGCAAAGAAAGCCGGAGCCGCATTTGACCTAAAAACATTGTCCGCTTTTGGAGATTAGTGTCTGCACACCGCTTTTACCTGCGTGCATCTGTTGGTTCTTGCACCAATCGGCACACTTTTGTCAGCAGACGGACGCCATGGGTAGTGAAATCAGGTTCTTAATTTTTGACTCTTTACTCAGGTAAGCTCATTTCTTGAAATTTCGATACACGAAATAGACCATTTGCTATACTACCCAAGCATCAAGGAGAATGCAGGGATTGGTGTTCCACGCGCCGCACGTGCCGGCGTCAGTAGTAGCAACTTTTCTGAAGCAAATACCTAAAACAAATGGCATCTCGCACGCGCGTTCGTCCGACGCTTTATTTTAGTTATTTACTTTGAATCTTTTATACGGGGAAGGCGTGCGCGTGTGTCGTATGGAACACCAATCCCTGAATTCTCCTCGATGCTTGGGTAGTACTGCAATAGGTCTATTGCACCATCTTTGGCCACATTTGTTCCAAAGCTCAGCTTTATGCTTTGAAAAGCCAACTTTTCGTGGTCCCTTACAAGGGCCAACAATCTGCTTGACTCGAATGCAGTAAATATGCAGACATTGTAATCCTGGAGCATGGAGAGGGACAGCGCAAACACAGATGCCAAGATCCATAGTGCTGTCCTTCCCTTGCTCAACTGGTGTAATATGTGTTCCCAATCAGCTCTCTTACATACCTGCTTTGATAATACGGTGATGTCTTGTTAATATGTACGCCTCCATTCCCCCCCAAAATCGTCTATAATGTGAGTTATCCATATTAACGAGACAACAATGCATGTATTTTCCCAGTTTGTCTCCGAAAATGGTGTCCATATAGCTGGGTATTCATATTAATGGGGCCCATATTAATGAGACATGGCTGTAATAGATTTACAGGGTGCAGCAAAGAGAGCATACGGAGGTTTTTCACTTGTATAAATGAACTGTGCATGACACAACGCTGAGACTTTACTAGAAGGGAAACCCAGCAGTGACGACAGAACACCAAAATTCGAGCCCAATTGTACATAGCCTGAATCGAAAGTTGGAAGTGATATTCGTTGTTTGGTTTCCAGCCAACCTATGCAGGCTATTTGACACTGCAGATTATAGATGGCACTATCGCTTGCAGTGCTGGCAGTTATTTTTTTGTTTTTGATTTCACAAAATATTTTATACTGTGGATGGTCTACTCCACAACATAGAAGCATGACGAGCAAACACTTGTTGAGTTTCCTAAACTCTGTCACTTAATTAGCAAAATGTTCTAAAAGTTTGCACAGTAGTGCAATATGCTAGAGTTTCTTGTTCGCTCTAAAATCGTGATGCATACTACGTAAAATGGTTTTCAGATTCGAAGAAATAAACTTTTTCAACTGCCCAATCTTCAGATTTCTTTTTTTTTTTTTTTTTCGGTTGTATTTTTGTACGGGTGCAAAGCACTGTGCCAAGACCTCATGCTTTCTAATGGTTGTTGATTTCAGGTACCGCAACTTTCAGTACCGTAAACGTGAGTACCTTTTATTTTTATTTTCTAAACGTTACTACACTATTGAGCCTCGAATGCCTTATGCTGAGATTAAAGGAACTGTGAAGCAACACTGATGCGCAGCTCAGTTTGAAGTTTATGTTGCACAGTGTAACAAATGTATATTTATAACATCTAGCTTTTAACCATCAACTTTGGTTCAAGTGGGTAATCGCAGGAGTGAAAATGAACTACCATAAGAAGCCGAGCACGCGTCCATGTCGCAATAAGTGCCCACCACCTATTTTTAAAACTTTTGAAATATAGACAAAGGGCAGCATTCGTCCCTGCAAACTTCCGAAACCACTGGGCTAACCTCTGCATCAGCCGCTTCTCCGAAAAGCCAGTGAAAAGCGGCGAAGCTTTATGCGCGTGCGTTGGTGCGAAGCGGTGAAGCCTGACGTGAGAGCGCCGGCACAAGCCAGGCTTGTCAAAAAGGGCTTAAAAAGTAGGCGTTCTGCCAGACCCCTGTCCTACTCCTACACTGTCCTGTCCGATCAAACTAAGGGCCTGCCCTATCATGTGCCCATTCTGCTCTCGGGCCTAGCGGGTTCTCAAACCGATTTTTTCGCCATCACCTTCAACGTCTATGTGAGCGCTTACTCAGTATTTTGTAATTTACCCCCTCTCGCCCCACTCAAACTAAATAATATTTTTTTGTCTTTCTTTTTTTTTGTGTGGCATAATAGGAGCATGTATGGTCACCTCCAGCATACTAGTGTATGCATTGCATTCAACTTTGTGTGGCCATGTGCGCACAGTATTGTGGTGTCATACATGCCTGTGATCCCTCGTAAGAGGAAGGAGAGTCGATTAGGGAGAGAGAGAATGCTACCTACTTAGTAGTCTTTGTAAAGTTGAACAGTTAAACCTAACTTCTTGGCCGTCTTTTTCTTTTTATTTCTGTCAACTTTTGACTTTAAACTGCTTCTTTAAATTTTTATTGCATGTGCAGCCAGGGCTGTGCTGCCATCTCTCGGCTGCTCCGAACTAAGCTCTGAACGAGCTTGGCTTGTCTAAAATATGCCAAGGGACGAGCAAGGCCTGTGGAGTTAACACGCTTTTGCATTCCTTCTAAATGTTGCTAATAAGCTTTTAATTTTGCTTTTCTTTTTTTTATTTCAAAACTGATTTTAAGCAGCATTGAATTGAGGCACGCATGTTTTGAGAGCCATGCTAATTTGGCAGTCTTTTTTTTTTCACACATCTCTGCTCTCTTTTTTTTTTTTTTCAGAAACAAAGGACCAGTTTGCGAGGGACGACCCTGCATTTCTGGTTCTTCTTGGACTTTGGCTCATAGGTATGGCTGCACTTTTGACACCGTCGTGATTTGTTTGCCTCGAACATTCGCTAAAGGGGCGGTAAAGAGGTGTCCGTGTTTGTCTTTTAATGGAGATACCTCAGTCTGCATGCTCTAAGCGTCCTAAAAGTACCTTTGGCGTCTCATAGACGATGCTTGGGCAGCTAGCAGAAACTTCTGTATTCGGTCCTGCTGGTAAATCAACACACTCGATACCTCTTGGTGCTATTAAGTTTCTACAGTTTTATCTACGCCTACAGTTTTTTTGTGCCGCTTTCTTCAACAAAGCAAAATTGTAGCATCAAATTTTATTGCAGCTTCTTCGGCAGTCTTTGTGCTCGTCCTGGGCATCCACTTTCTTGGGTTCCTCAAGTTCCTTCTTTGGGTCATCTTCATTGATTGCATCGGTGTTGGAGTGCTCATTGCCACTGCACTCTGGTGAGAAATTAGAAATTGAATGGCTATGGTTTCATTCATATATAGAGTTGCACTTGCAGCATGAGGTATGCAGGTGCACTCGGAAGCATAATGTTCACAAAAGAGGCGGTGTCCCCAAAGTCCGAGGGGAAAATGGTATCGCTCCCCCACTCCATAAAAATGCACCATTTTTCTGATGTTGCGTATGGGGTTGCTGCAAAACACACACTCCTATACACCGTTTTAGCATTTACAAAATTATAACCTAGCGTGCCATCTCCGCAGCTCGACATGCGCATGTTCATCCCTTCGGAAAGTGAGCTTACCATGCACCATGTCGACAAATTCTGATGCTGGCAGTGGTCTATAATCTTGAGGGGTCTATAATTGTCTGTAGCTTGGAATGGCCTATAACCATGTACAGTTAATCAGAAATTGGTGTTATTTATGGCCAGGTTCTCCGACTCTTTTATATCTTCGACCTTACTTTGACAGTAGAGCAAACCTTCCCAGCCTCAACATCAGTGCAATAAAACGGAGAAAAAGCCTACATGCCCTCTAAACAATAATTTGGGGGAGTGATTGGCTCATTGTCATGAAATGGGTGGCTCAGATCTACTAAAAGAGTGCATAAGCCTGATCCACACGGTGCGATTTTGCTTGCGATGTAGCAATTGCGACGTCGCTCTTGCGAGCAAAGAAAGTGGCGGAGACTGCGGTGCTCACCACTGCACTCACGAAATTGCAAGTAAAATCACACCATGTGAACCGGGCTTTATACAGGAAAAACACTATGTAGGGACAGAGATGGGGTACATACCAGTGAAGGTACCCTGGCATGGGGAACTCTGGAGAACCCATGGGAGTAATGTGGGGAACTCTGGGGAACCCATGAGGGTACTCTGGGAAGCCCATGGGGAACGCATGAGGAAGTATTCTGAGGATACTCATGGGGGAACTCTGGGGAATTCATGATGGTACTATGGGGAATCCCTGAGTCCCCAGGAACACTGTTTGAGATCCCATGATCCCTGTTTGAGATCCCATGATCTACGGCAAGGGTTCTTAACCACCAAAGTTTTGGGGACCCCTTTCCGGATCGGTGGAAGTGATGGAGGACCCCATCCACCGAGGGTGAAGGGGATTTATTGGACATTTACAATGGCAGAAGGGTAAAGAAAACTAAATTTGTGCAAACCAACTTTGAAGTTCTGAAACGGAGAATAATCAACTCTACTCACTTGGTGCATCATGGTTTGGTTTATTTAGCTTTAGAAAACCAGCAGCAATGAAAAAAATGAAAAGGATTATTGCTTGGACTTGACTGACGGCCGAGGGCTTTGAGGGCCCTAAGAAGGCATTCTTCAGGGACCCTAAGAGTTCCACGGCCCTTCGTATGTGAACCTCTGATTTATAACCTCAAAAGGTCTATAACCTTGAGGTTATATGGCCTGACTAGAGCCTATGACTAGGGTTCCATGTTTTCAAAATTTATTTTTCTCCAAATTTTGTGTTTGTGTGTGTGTGTTGTGTTTAGTGTTAGGCAGGAAATTGGGGTTTATCAGTGCAGATGCTATAAAACAACTGCATATTTATGAATTTGTTACCCCACGCTGGTTTCCTCTTTTCTCCCCGAGTCAGTGGAACTTACCGTAAAATACCACAGAAGTGCCCACTTCATTCAACTTTCAGTGCCTACTATTAACATATCTCAAAGTTGGGAATTCTGGAAATTATATGTTCACCACCCGATGTGGCCAGACAAGCTCCCATATCTAGATTAACCCAGTTTTCAACGAAAGGGAGGTTGGCTCCCCCCCCCCCCTCCTTCCTCCCCCTGTATTTTACAGTACTCCCGTGACCCAGATATTTAAAAAACGTCACCTCGGTACCCAAGAGCAGAGGGAGACGGGGCAAGGGACGTGGCTCCGAAAGAAAAAAGCAACCTCAAAAACAATATGAGCCGTGTCCAGGTTAAAAAAAAAAAAAGTTGCATATAAAATGTTTTTTTCCCAAACCCAAATTTTTCCCTAATCAAGGACAGCTTCAATTCGGGGGCTTTTGGGTTTTCCTCGATACCGAGAGAACCAATTTAGGAGCCATTTATCGGGGAGGTTCACTGGTATTTACCAAAAACACGGAACCCCACCTATAACCACAAACAGTTGCTTGGAAATTAATGTTGTGTAATCTGTGAACTTGTCAGCACAGTGGTGTTTGCACTGCGCACTATTTTACTGGAAGAAGGCCGCCGGTGCACCAGCCCTCTGCTGCGTGGACGGATCTTCGTTTTTTGTGGGCGGAGCCTCTCCTAAAAATCTCGCGTTGCAACCAACTGTAGGTTCCGTCTAAAGTGGGCTCGGGTTTTACAGTTTTTTCTTTGCACGTGCACGGAACGTGCCTTGTGTTCCCAGGATGGTCAGCAACAAGTACCTGCGGAAGCCGACGTGCCGGACGGAAGATGTGGAGTGGGGCTACGCATTTGACGTGCATCTCAATGCCTTTTTTCCACTGCTCATCATTCTGCACGTCTTCCAGCTTTTTTCTTCAACGGTGAATTGCGGCTGCTCTGCTTCCGCATCTCTCTTCTTCTCCTTCGTATATGGCCTGAAATCATTGTCGCCGTTGTACTCAAACACTCTACCAAGTTTTCTATACTGTAAAGCGCTTTATTTTCGTGGCCCCTATTTTTCGCGAATCGGTCACAGAGGACATAATCGCGGCCACCAAATTTCACGAATTCCAGACGCCTGCACTGAATTCTTCAGAACCGAAATTTCGCGTGCCCTTAAATTTTGCGAACTTTTGAGTTTGCGAAATTTACGAAAATTAAGGGTTGTACAGTATACGTTGTAAGGGATTTTTACTGAGGGAATACATTGGAAAGATGTACCGGAAACTGTATTTGCAATGGAAAACACCCTTGCACGTTTTACCTCATATTTTGCAAAGTTGCTAGTTTTTAACAATTCTAAATTTTGTAGCCTTCTTCTTAACCTGGAGTAGCTCTTCGGAAAATGTGAACATGGTATAAAATTCAGCCTCTAGTTGCTTAGGAAACAACAGCTTGTTAGTGTCAGGTTTCACGTTTAAAGTGTGGGAAACTTTGGGAGAGATTTTCTCAGCTTCATTCCCATTAATAGTTTTTAAAAGATCTTCTTTATTTAAGAATCACCCAAATGGCCCGTAAGGACTGCCCTAATCAAAATGTTAGATTTCACCATATCCCTTATTTGAAAATGACATACCTTAAATCTGACTGCTAATTGAAAATCAGCATTGAGAAATACACCTACATGCTGGATTTGAACGAGTTACAAATAAAGAAGAAAGCTTGTTAGCAGAAGCTAGGTGTGCAAGCTTGATGCTTTGACTGTACCTGCCATCATGGTTGGATGGATGGATGCATATGGCTTGATCCTTTTGATTTGGTGGCCACGCCTGCATGCCATGTACGCGGGCTTGCACTCCACCTGTATAGAAATTTGCAATGCACGTAGTGAGGTAACTGGCTTGTGGGGAACGGGTTGAGCTTCTATCAATCACATCTGCTGTTCTGCCTGTTTCTGATTTTGCAGTGTTCATACAACACCCGTGGTTCATCTCGCGCCTCTTTGGAAACACGTTGTGGCTCATTGCCCTGGGCTACTACATCTACATCACCTTCCTCGGCTACAGCGGTGAGTCCTTACCTAAGTCGACAAGTATAAGGCGTCTACGGCTGCGATATGCCGATCTATAATAGTAACCGTGACCTTTCAACCATAGTAGACTCGATGGCAGTGTGTCTAGGAAAAGCTTGTCGCCTTCGTCTGCGCTTTCCTCGCGTTTGCATTCTCTGGACAGCTCCACGATACGACAGCTTCTCATAGATTCAATGTGAACTGTTGGTCTAGTTGGGTAAGAGTTAGCGAAAGACAAATACATACTAGTGCTAAGGCCAAGGAGAGGGTTAAGTGGACAAAACAAGCGCTGCTGCACTTTGTCTCGCCGTAATTTGGCAAACAGCAAAGACTACAGTCCCAGTGAGCCGATCAGCGCGTTGGATGGAGACACCCAACTACTCTGCTCTATCTCACCAGGTAGTTGCGAGCAGTGCAGTCAAAGCCATGGGCTGGAGAGGGAGGAAAGCCCTTTTTGTATAAATTTTGAGTGATAGGCTAACCTTCTAGGGGAGAAAAGCAATACTTGGGACATGCAAGAGAGGTCCAGGTAAGAGAGGAGTTTCTCCTTTCCCACTTTTCCAACTGCCTGGGTTACACTCGCACCTTTAATAAGGGCTGTCACGTGCTTCATTGATAGTATACCATACTTTTAATATTGGCATGCCTCTACTAGGTTTAGAAACCTCTTGACGCCTTAGGCAAGGCCCGTTCTGACTGGGCTACGAAGTTTGATCAGAGGGGTAGTGCCATCTTATGCAGACTTTTCCCAACTCCGACACAGTCTGCAGCCGCCGTGGTTGTGTACCCAGTCTTGAGGTGGAACATCCGAGTGCCCTGCCGAACCGTAACTCGGTGCCCGTGCCCAACCGCACGGCGGCATGGCTCGCCCAAAGTTGTCCTTTTTGGCCACCATCCGCGCCGGCTATACTTCGTTCACCCCAAAACCAAACAACCTATGCATTGCTGTTTGTTTCTATGTGGAAGTAAACATATTGCTACGAAAGAGAGGGAGGGAAGACGGGCTGTCGTGGATGCAATGCCAGCGACGGTCAGTTCAAATTAAAGACCACCATCGAGTAGACGTCTTGTTTCTTGCTTTCCCAAACATTGTAACAATATCATTATTGATGTTTTTAACTATCAGAATCAGAGTGTCAGTAGTGGTTTGTGGCATCTTTTGCAGCGCTTCCAATTCTGAAGAACAGCCAGGTGTTCCTCTATCCACTGGTGCTTTTGTTTGTCATCTACCTGTTGACTTTGGCAGGCAACATCAACCTGTGCAAACTGCTGATGGACTTCTACAAGTTTCGGGTCATGTGAGCCAACCGACTCGTGCGTTGCGTCATCGTCGAGAAGCTGCACACCCTGGGCCAGGCAATCCTCTGTGTGTTGTGCGCATGGAACATTGAGGTGCTCGGCCCGCCGACCATGCTGTGTCCATTGTGTCTGTTCACGAATGTGGCTGGGGATAGTGCCTCCGTTTAATGGTCTGTATATGCATCTAGTGAACCAATAAAGCCTGCCTTTCTACAGTTGGTGTTGGATGTCTGGCTTTTCGGGGCTGCGACTGGACGTTGGCAGCTATCCATTCTTTGCTTGAAGGTTTGTCTGGATATCTCAGCTGTCGGGTTTGTTGGAAAGGTGAACAAATTGAACTGTACATCACAATGATATGAGACTTCACCCAGATGTAGCTGTAGTGGTTTGAAGTAAGATGCCAAAGTTTTTGGAACCTTGCGCTGTCCGTTTCAAAAGTTGGAGTCAAATTTCTCAAGATTTCAATGAGAAAATGCCGCCGGACTAAGCCTGCCGATGATTGATGACTAATGTCTGCTTTCAATTGAACCTTGGCGATTTTTTCCATCTGCTAAGGCTGGTTCGTGCATTTGTGTTTGACTGTGACCGACTGTGTTACATCGGCCTATGACTGCATACGACGAGATGACGCACTTGCACCATTTATTTGGTTAGCCCTGGAACACAGCTCCGACCTGCATATCACTAGACAGAAGGTTTTGGAGTATTTGTGAGATCAAATTTGTTCACAATCAATGAGAAATGAGCGCTTGTAACATTTTCAGAATTACTTTTAGCCTTCGGTGAAAGAATGCTGCATAAAAGATTAGGAAATATATGCAGATTGGAAGGGTGCCAGGGCTACACGACGAATGGCGCCAGCATGTTATCTTGTGTCGTAAGAAGTTTCAGTCCAATGCAAACATGTGAACCTGCCTTGATTTTCGCATCTTGACGAAGTTGACGCTCCATGATGTGTAGCGTCTGTGTCTAGTAGTGCAAAAAACGTGTCGCTCTACGCAAACCGGCCATAAAATGCCACCACACACAGCGGTTCATCTTGTCTCGTTGCTGCGCACCTTGAAGTTGGTAAAAACCACACATTTTGTGTCGAGTTTTTTTTTTTGTGTCGTAGATGTGAGAAGGAAATATTTTGCCAAACACGCATTGTGAGAAATTTGCAGCTATGAAAACCGATCAATCAATCGATCATTGGCTGCACCAGAGATTCTTCAATAACCTTGCGTTAGAATTGGCGGTGTGTTGTGCAGATACAAATACCTGCATGCAAAAGGAGGAGAAAGCTTGCACAATCTTATGTGATAATTTAAAAATATGTAATGATGATAGGCTGCTTTTTTTTTTTTTATCGAGACACATAACGTTTAAAGGAAAGTGAATTCTAACACTGAATATTTCTTTATCAAAAAGTGAGAGTAATAGTTATTGGGTTGTGTGTCTATTTAGACTGCTCAATGCTGACCAACCCTCATGCGGCAGCCCGTATCTCACTGGAGATGAACAATTTAGTAGTGCAGTACAACTGCTAGCCTGGGGACTTTAACAAAAATGAGCGAGAATTAAAGGGAAAAGGATAGCAAAGACCAATAAATGATCTTCAAAATGATTCATTCCCACATAAAAAGTGCGCTTAGCCTACCCCCATTTAATTAAGGATCACGTTAACTGAAATATCACTACAAGGTCATCGAATCATAACCACTCATTAACTGACATGGCTTGCAATCTACATTCTTGCATGTGCATTATTTTGTTTACGAAAAAGGGCACCATGAACTGTTTTGCTCAAGATAATCTGTTTCAAGACAAAACTTCAATAAGAAAAGATTGACCACACTGTAGCACCTAATACAACTGAAGCACATGAACTTTATTAGAAGCGTAATCATCGGCCTTTAAAAGGTAGTGAGAAAGCAACTAGAATCACCGCGCTTTCCAGAAAGGGGACTGACATGTCAACCGGGCTTCGCGCCTTTTCCAGCAGGGTCACTGTCGGTCTAGGGCTCCCGCGCGCAACGCGGTATGCTCAAGCTGGCCAGGATGTATGGGATGCAGCTGGCATCCTCGTCATAATGCCTTACCTGTTTCCCACCTTCTTTTCTTTGTATTTACTTTCTGTATTGTGTATATTCTGTACATATATATGTCTGTTATGTTTTTTCACATGTGGTGGCGGGCTGGCAGGCGCTCTGCGTAAGGGTTTTCACCTATCTGCCTAGCCCCGCACACCACCACATGTGCCCATTCCAGTATGTGCAAATAAAATTATTATTATTATTATTATTATTATGTCGCACCTTTCTCTTTTTCCAGCGTGGCTACGAACCACACACCAACTCGTGTGACTTTCCTGGAGAAGATCCTGAAGATCTGTGTTCGAGTGGTTCAGAAGGTGAGGCTTTGGTGCAGTGCACTCGAGGGACGACGACTGGTGCGGATGGCTAGTAGCTTTGACCTCTGCTTTGATCTTAAATTGGAGGAAACACTGAACGGAGCAATAAAATCGTAGAATGGAGCGGTGCAGGAGCGCAGCTGCATGAATTTCGCCATATTTGGGCCCGCGTAGTGTGCGTAGTACTGAACAATTACCCGCTCGACACGCGTCTAACCGAATGACGTAAAAAAGATGATAGTTACCTGAACGATTCAAGAAAAATAAACACACTCATCAACATCGTTGGACAAGACCCAAGACAAAAACAGTCATAAAGCACCAATGAAATTAATGATTGTTTTTATTTATTGGTGTGTGGGTGGGTCGGACTGAAATTTGCGCTGCTAAAATCTGTTCCCCGACTCTGTCTTGTAAAACGCGTAAGGTTGCGGGGGCATCGAAACCGAAACAATACATGCGACAAAAAATTGGACTTCAAATTTCTCGAGTTTAAAACAAACTCGTATCCGAATAAAATATAGTCAATTACAAGAAAATTCAGGTCTCTTCGATTATTTTTAGTTAATACTTGTATTTTACGCTTGGTACGGAACAGGCGAAAACGAAAGCAGGCCGAATAGCCATATCGACAAACAACAGCCACAAGAATCCAAACTCGAATCCAATCCAAGGTGTGGGGGCAGTGGGTGGGCTGCTTGTGACATGGGGCACGGGTCGTAACGGGGTCGCTTTAGGAGGAAACAAAACGTCACGGCAGTAATTCGAGGAGAACCAGGGACCGAAACTCAACGGCGGCGACCGTCGATGTCCCGCGGCATGCTCTCTACGCAACACCGGAGCCGCGAGGCGCGCCCTTTGACAGCGCAGCGACATGTGTTGGCCTCCGCTCATAAGTCCACGTAGCTCGCGTACGAGATGACGACACAGCCGACGCGAAGTTCTCCCGTGTTCGTCGACGGCTGATCGTCATGTGCCGAGCGGCGCGAGCCTCGCTCACCATCATCGTCGCGTTGGTCAGTCTCGGCCTACCCGCTGCGAGCTACGATGTCTTCTTCTACAAGCCGGGCTTCTACGACCGCAAGTACGGCAGCTTCCCCGAGAAACTCCGCCTGGAAATGGCGCAAGAGGCGAAGCTCATGTTCGAGTTTGCTTATGACAGCTACATGAAGTACGCCTTCCCCAAGGACGAGCTGAACCCCATCTACTGCACGGGCAGGGGCCCCGACTACGACGATCCGTCCAACATCAACATCAACGACGTCCTCGGCGACTACTCGCTCACCCTCGTCGACGCCTTGGACACTCTGGCGGTGATGCGGAACGTGACGGAGTTCAAGCGCGCCGTCCAGCTGGTGCTAGACAACGTCTCCTTCGACAAGGACAACGTGATCCAAGTGTTCGAGGCTAACATCCGGCTCCTCGGCGCCCTGCTGTCTGCTCACCTCCCGATCACTGACGAAGAGCAGCCGTTTGGGGACCTCCGACCAGATGGCTACAAGGACGAGCTTCTAAGCCTGTCCAATGATCTCGCCACCAGGCTGTTGCC
The DNA here is from genome assembly GCA_037355805.1 of Ixodes ricinus. NCBI lineage: Eukaryota > Metazoa > Arthropoda > Arachnida > Ixodida > Ixodidae > Ixodes > Ixodes ricinus. The sequence continues at coordinate 73,704 of JAZHYW010020970.1, read as the reverse complement.
GGCCTTCAAGAACACGAGGACAGGGATACCTCTACCCTCGCGTCAACCTGCGGACTGGAGTCCCGCCCGGAGTTTCAACCCACACCTGTACCGCGGGTGCGGGGTCGTTGCTCCTGGAGTTCGGAGTCTTGGAGCCGGCTGGTTGGGAACAAGGTCTTCGAGACTGTGGCCCGGAGGGCCACAAGGGCCCTGTGGGACCTCAGGGCAAAGGACACGGGTCTTTTGGGCAACATCGTCGACGTCAACACCGGCGAATGGATCGGGAAGATGAGTGGCATCGGAGCAGGCTTGGACTCCTTCTATGAGTACTTGCTCAAGACCTATATCCTGTTTGGGGACGTTGAAGACTTCCGCATGTTTAACGAGAGCTACAGCCTTATCAAGCAGTACATGCGGAAAGGGAGGCTGCTGTGCAACGAGGGTCGTGGCGATCATCCGCTCTACGTCAACGTCAACATGCACGACGGCTCGACGTCGACCCTGTGGATCGATTCCCTCCAGGCGTCGTTCTCGGGCATCCAGGTCTTGATGGGGGACATCGAGGAAGCCATCTGCAGCCACGCTCTCTTCTACGCCATCTGGAGGCGGTTTGGGGCCCTTCCGGAACGCTTCAACTGGCAGAAGGTCTCCCCTGACCTGGCCTTTTACCCGCTCAGACCCGAGCTGATAGAGTCGACCTACCTCCTTTATCGGGCGACAAAGAACCCTTTCTATCTCCACGTGGGACGGGACATCCTCCAGAGTCTTAACAACTTCACCAAGGCGGACTGTGGATATGCGACCATACACAACGTACAAGACAAGTCGCTCGAGGACCGCATGGAAAGCTTCTTCCTCAGTGAGACTTGCAAGTACCTGTACCTCCTCTTGACACTGACAATCCGGTAAACAAGCAGTTCGCCAAATATGTCTTCACGACGGAAGGGCACATCCTGCCGATCATCCGCCTCTTGAGGACAGCTGCTGAGCAACAGGTGAAAGAAGACGTGCACAGTGTTGTCGGCAGCGATGTACCTGGCATGGCGTCTACTGTGATTTCTAATAGGAGACTTAACGAGACAGACCGACAGTGCGGAAAAGTGCCCGACGAAAGGCAGTACTTGCTGCCGCTTAAGCACAACTACCTCCAGCAGATCAGCCAATCGTTGGGACTGGACAGGGATGTCTTTTAGGCATTCCGTGCTTTGACAAAACTGCGGAATGATGATCACTTGTGTGCCTGCATTGACCAAGCAGCTGAGCTGCCTGTGGTTCTTTTAGACGAAGCTCTGCCTGGGGCATGTCACTGAATTAGAATGTGAAGGTTCCTAGTTACGGGGAAAATTTGGGGCCAAGAAGAGCTGGCGCTGAACAGGCCTGAGGTGCTTTGACTGTATTGAAGCCAAATGTGTGCAGACGTGCATGTAGTAAGAAGGTGCCAGCATCTTATAAAATTGCATTTGGCCGATTTGGTGAGCACATATTTGTGGTACTTATGCACAAAGTAGTGTTTTGCTCAATATGTGCAGATATATGCAAAGTCATATCCTAAGTGCAAAAAAAGAAAAAGAAAATATAATGCATATAAATGCATTGCCATGTTTTCATCTACATGTGGGTTTTTGATTTGTAAAGGCGGTACTTGGCTTTTATTTCTCAGCTTCTGTCTTGTCATAGTCTGGCCTGATTGAGTTGAGAGGAAGATATTGTTTTGGTGATATGAAAATAAATATAATTTTCTCTATAGTCAGCATCCATTGCTTTTCATTAATTTTTATCAGTGTTTACACTTCACATCACACAAGAAGGGACATACCTCAAAAGTTCACTCACACAAAGAAATCGTTAAAACAGTCGAACTGTTCAACCATTCAATGCGTTCTTCCAGTGGCATAATTTAGGCTCGGCTTATTTCTTTTCGCGTAGGATATAACTGCTCTTTAAACAAACATGAAACAATATTTTTGTTTTTCGCGTTATTACTTTAATCGCATCAACTAGATGGCGCAGTATGCCCACTGATTAAGACGTCCACGTTATGGTTTACACGCTTACATGGTCTACACTTCACGTATACTATGTGTTCATGTATCTATCCACACCGCTCTTATTCAGCGTGACTGGAAGAACTCGAGTACTCGATTTCTCAGTGGCGTTTAATTAATTCTATTAATCAGTTTGTGCCTGTCCGAGACAGCTGCCATTGTGGTCGATGCGGTGCTCGCAAATTTGTGCTGCCGTCTGCCATGCTGCAATCTGTCGGAACATGGGATACCGTCAAGAAGATCGTGACCTCAGCGAGGAGTGATATCAGCTGTTTTTGGTGAACCTAGGACAGTCCATGAGTCGCTGCTAATTCATGTTTCGGTGCTGACTGTACCTTACGCGCCTGATATCGTAAAGCATGACATCCCAGAACTAACTACGGATAGGAGAGTTGGATTGCCGGACGCTAAAACCCCAGGTAACTGAAGCACTTCGTGGTTCCAGAAGCGTGAAGATCGCATGATATTTGACGCAGATTCAACTGTCTGTTTTCTTCTTATTAGGTGCCGGAGACGAAGATATCAAATTAATTTTGATCAAACAAAAAACAACTTCAGTTTTTTTTTGTGTGTGTTTTTCTACTTATTACTTTTTGATTGCCGCTCTTTCGATCCCCTAAACAAGGCTGTTTTACGGCCGCTTTAGTAGTAATTGCAACAAACTGGTGATGCTGCTACTTTCCTGGTTAAATTATCTCTCATTTTTGTTTTGGGAATGCCTACGTGCATTTAGATAAACTAATACAGAGACGACACAGGTAGCACAAACGAAGAGGCTTTACCAGTGTTGCCCTGTCACTCTGCTCCTGTTGTTTCAGCGTCGGTTTTGCTTCAACCTATCACAGTGGTTCCCAGCCATGGATGTGTCGGGGACCCCTTGCGGACCACTGGCAGTGATGGGGGACCCCTTCCAGCGGGGGGGGGGGTACATAAGCACGTTAACAGATCTGGAGCATGAAACAGGTGCCTCTTATTGCAACGTAGCAGAAAACATAAAACAAAGGTGCCACATCACTCCATTTTGCACATCTTCACATCACTTCATTTTCGATGCCAGTCGAAAATCAGGATATGCGATATGATAATCCTCGCCGCGGGGCACCAGAGACACGTAGTTCGGGAAGGTGTGGGGAACAGGGAAAGGAGGTGACCGAGATGATCTCGTGCGGATTGCTGTCGTAGTTCCGGAAGCAGGTTGCAAATTAGTCACGGCCGGACTGGACTACACAAAAACGTGCCAACTAAAAAAAAAAAAAAGTTTTTTGTTGATGGTCTTGCGGACCCCAGAAGTGGCTTCGCGGACTCCTAGGGGTCCGCGGACCCCCATTTGGGAACCACTGACCTATCATATAGCATTCCTGCTTTTGAACTGACTTTGATGAGTTATCTACAGGCAGCGATTGTAGATCAATATCTCTACAAGTGTCTCTTGATAGAGGCCGGCTGGTTCCTATCAGCGGTGGTTAAAATCAAGGAATGGATAGAGGTTAAATTTTATTAACGTGAAAATTCTTTGGCAAGGTGTTCAGCATTTCGTGAAGCCCAGATAAAGGCGTGGCCGCGAGGCTCGACACCGATCGGTTGACAGGTGGGAGGGAGGAGTGAAGTGCTTGACACTGATTGGTTAATGGGGTGGTCATGTGACCAGAGGGGTTGGCGAGGAGGAGCTCGACCACCTGTGCGCACTGAGGGAGAGGAGCTCGAGAGTACTGAAGGGCTCTGGAAGATCGCCAGTATCGGCCCAATTAGCGGTAGTGCTTTATTTTAGGAACAACTATCAAGTGTAGACATGGTATACATTAAAACTATCTGATGAAGAGCACCGGGAACGTAGGTGTCTGGTGTCTGGAAAACTCAGAGTCGCTAAACGTTGGTGATGCTAGAACAATCCATGTATGCAACACAATTGCTAGTAATTTGCCATAATTTATTTTTTTAATTGGCTCAAACATTTGTTAATTTGAAGCTAAAATCACTATTCGGCTAGGTGGCGCAAGTCACCAATTATTAGAAAAAACAGCTGCCATGGCATCCATCCATCCATCCATCCTACACCGTGTCGTAAACTAAACGTGCTTCATTGCGTTTTTCTTTTAGCGTCCAAGATGCATCGGATCCTCGCAGGAATCGCGAAGTCCGATCACCCCGAAGATGTGAAGCAGAACCTAATCGAAAAGAAGCTGATACCGGCAGCGTCTCAGCCAATGGCTCCTGGTGACTGCGAGTCACTGCTGGAGGTCTCGTGGAACCTTGCCACCACTGGAGAGACTGAATTCCTTCAGAATGGGGGCATATCGGTGAGCAGCTTTTTTGGTGGATGGAAAGCGCCATCCGTTGTTACGCATGCTTACATACTGATGCGAATTCAGAACATAAATGTAAAGGCAGGCTGGAGGTCTGCACCTTCCTCTTCAACGCAAAATAAATGAATAATTTAAGGGCTGGTTCACACACTTGCATTTTATTGTGACCGACTGCATGTGACTGCTTATGATGAGATGACGTTCTTGCACCATCTATTGGGTAACTCTGGAACTCTTCCGATCTGCTTGTATATCTACCTTTTTTCACGTGGGCCTGAAAAATATTTGATTGTTATAAGTGACCATTTCTCATAGATAGCGCAAGATTTGATCTCGTAAATACTGAAAAACATTCAGGTCAGTTGTTTCTCTTGTGTCAGTAAAGTCGGGCTCCATTGTCTGTACTCTTGGAATTTATAATCGGAAATAAACAGTTCGCAAAAATGCAGACAAAGACAAGAGGGAAGATGAAAACAACATTTTTATATTCTTTTATATTTTCATATTTGAAAAATATAATTTTTGTAATTTTACATATTCCTATAATATACAAAAAACAGCAAAAAAAAACACTGAAACATTAAATTGAGTGGAGGACATTTTTTAAAAGTTGTTATTAGTACACTGCATGTGCAGATGTTTTGTGACTAATATTTACTTTTCCTGGGGTCGCCATTTTAGCCTGATGGAGAAAAAAAGAGAGAACTTTCGTTGCATGAAACCGTCACAACAACCTTCGGTTCTCTCAGTATCCTCAATGTGAGACCTCAATTGCTAAAAAAAATTCTTTTTTTTTATTTTATTTTTTTCAAATGAAATTAGGTGTGAATGAGTCAGTCAATTCATTCAGAAACTACACGTGCAGTTCGAAAGGTTACTGACAAGGTGTTTCGTCTGGCCACTCTTTGCTAAGGTTTTCACGGCACTCTGTGAACATCACAAGAGTGCACTGGCGCAGTTCTTCACCCAGTCTCACCTCATCACGGCCCTTACTTCACCAGGAGTCGCTCACAAAGACAGGTACGACCCTCCACTTCGTGATCATCTGGAGCTTTTCGTTTTCTTTGTATCCCGTTACCCTTCTACTCCGTGTAATGACGAAAATTAATTATTCTCGAGCAAAATGTTTCTGCCACGAGGAAGACTGAATAAAACAAAGACATTGTTACAATTCGATGATGACTGACTAGCTTATCTAACTTTCTTGCCACTGTCCCCCTAGATCAATAATTCCACTGATTCGGGACTGACAGGATACTTGAGAAATAAAAGTATGCACCCAACAAAAGTCCGAGAGACGGTTTTCCCCAAATTTGTGTTTCTGTGGGTTTAACAGATTTTATATTGTCGACAATGAAAGACATTTATTGGCGTTTTTCGGTTAAAACTGGAAAGTCTATGGTCTATTTCCATGGTTGTCCAATGACACATTCTCGTCAAAAAACACTCGGAGAGTTTTAAAACCAATGACTGTTTCGTTTGGAGACGAATCTGTAGAGTTTTCGACAGTATGACAGGCTTATTCTTTGCCTCGGCATTCCTTGAGCGAGCACGCAAGCGAGTGCTTGTCAAACCCCGGGTGTAAAGGCTGGTTCACACAGCACCGTTTTCTATTGTGACGCATAAGTCACCGAAACATCCGTGTTTCTAATGTCGTGAACTGGTAGCCAGGCTTAAAATGAAGCCCAAATATCCCTATGACTCTTACGTAAGCTTTTGTAAGGCAACGTAACGCAAGAATACGAGACAGTGTGAACCAGCCTCAACTTGCCCCTCGTCGCAGGATGCTCCAGCTGCTCACGGGAGTGCTGTCCCAGATGGAGCAGGAGCCCGTCTTTCCCAAGCTGTGCTGCGTCGTGCAGACGCGCTGCATCAGCCTGCTCAAGGAGACGTGCGGCTCGCTTTCCGTCTGCTGCTCCATGGTCGTCCTGCTGGAGCGCTTCCCCCAGTGCCTCCCAAAGGTGAGGCCTCACCTCGGCGACCCCGTGTTGCCGGCAGGGTGGCCACAGGGTGGTGTCACGTGACACGCTTCGATTCAAACTCTCTCCAGACGCCATGTTGGTCCACTTTTGCCGTATCCCGTATGCTTGCTGTTGACCGGTGTAAGGGGCCCGGGGACCAGTCAAGTTGCCTACTGCAGCTTTTTTCTTTTTGGGCCCCCCATCATGATCGATGGGAATAAAAGTTATTATTATTATTACTATTATTATTATTATATGCGGAGGCAGCGTTTTCCAGATCGCTCGAGTTCTTCCTGGTCGCGACCGACCGTAATGGCCAGAGCAATTGGGAACATAAAGGAGCATTTGTCGGTGCTCAATATTTATGCGTAACAACCTCTGTTTGGACTCCGGACGAGTTGGTGATCGAGAAGTCGACCCGTCAGCGGCCACGCTGCCAGGGCGACTCTGAAAAGGAAAAAAGCGGAGTAGGCGTGGGTTTATGCATCCTAAATACGTCCTGGGTCGTCTTGCTCGGCTCTGTCGTCGACAGAGCCACTCGGCATGCTTCTGCATTTCGCCAACGTCGTAAGTGACGGCACTAAGTAATCGTTTGCATACAAGCTAATGGGAAAAGGAAACACTGTTCATCAACTTGGTGGGATGTGCAGCTAATCGGAAGTGGAAAGGTGTTTGGTGAAACTGCCCCATAATTGGCTAATACTACTACTACTACTACTACCAATTTTCATTGCTTAGAAAAAAAGAAAAATAAAGAATCGTGTATAGGCTTGCAAAGGCATGGAAGTGCTTGTGTGTAAGTCCCACAATAATTGTTTTTTTCTATAAATAACACAAAAAAGGAAAAGAAATAAATAGAGAAACCACACAACTCTTCATTGAGAAGTTATACAATAATTCAGGTATCACAGATGATACACCACACTCTTCTTAAATCCATCTTGTCACCAAAAATGGTGAAAGGTGTGACACCGGCACACACATGTCCTCGTTGTGTATCTTAGGCAACAAGTTGGTTTTTATGAGGAAGCGTTGCGCGCACGTACGACGACGGTTTTTTATGCATCGTGTGTGTGTGGTTTGTGTGTGTCTGAATCTCTTTGGTTCCCTTCTTTATGTTTTACTTCCACGTCCCTTCCGGAACTAAATGCTCAGTTGCAGTCGGCGTCTTGTATATGTGCCCCGTTCCTCGTGTCCTCCGTATTTTTAACGCTGTTTCACCTTTTCATAATCGTGTACCAACTGACCCAACTTAATGCCTCCATTTTTAAACTGCTTGACCTGGCGACTCCTTCCTGCGTGGTGACACCTCTGTCGTGTGGTGCAGGAGGAATTCCGGGGCAAACTGTGTTCAGTGCTGACCCAGTGCATCGTGGCTTCGCCGTGTCCTTCGCAAGCGCAAGACCTCAAGCCTTACATAACGGACGTCAACCGTGTGTCCACGTTCCTCAAGGTGACCACTCTACACCTTGTCTGTCTTTGGTTGGATGCCTTAAAACATGGGCTCTCAGACTTGTTTCCTAGGAATCCAGGGGTACTCCAGAGTACCTCCACGGGTTCCTTCAAACTCTCAAATTTTCTCGACCGCCCAAAGTAGCGGTTTTCCAGTTTAACTACTCTAGCGCATACGAGCCTTTCACCGATGCACAACTAGTATGTGCCAAGGATTGCCTAAGTGTGTGCATCATTGTTTACGAGGTATAGGTTTAGTCATGGTTGTAGGGAGCACTTGGCAGCAAGGTGTACAATGCTGTTTCTTTGTTCTCATCTCTTAGCAACCTCTCCTTTTCTATACCTACAGCATTACTTCTCTAACACTTATAGGCTAACCCACATGCTCACATCTGCATCTTCCTACAGTGTACCACACTTTTCGCTAGTGTACACAGGGGCGGATCCAAAGAGGGGCGACGGGGCGGCCGCGTCCCTAAACAAAGTCGACACCTCCCCCTCTCCCCCTCCTCGGAGGGCAATTCGACATGGGTGGACCCCCCCGGCACACAGAAAGAATGGGAAAATAGTATCCTTACAAATCCCCCCCCCTCCCCCCCTCCCTTCAAAACGGAGTTCTGGATCCGCCCCCGAGTGTACATTGGTGTGTCACAGAAAGCTTTACCGGCATGTTGCGAGGGTTACAGCTTTTGTGACTGTTTTTAAATGTCTAGGGAAAAACTTTTGTAGAAGTAAATAATTTATGGTTTCGGTATCTAACCTTTGGGCTTTTGGGTCATGTGAGTTTTCCCTTGTTGGCTCCTCAGGTCAGAATTAGTTTATGCAAAAGTGATGCAAGCTGGATTTGTACTGGATTTTGTACTGTAAAACCTGGATTTTGTACTGTAGAACGGTGGAGTTTCAAAATCTTGATCCGAATCCAAGTAGGGTGGGTGTCCAGCTTGAAGAAGCGACGGCGGCCGACAGACGGCCTCTCACTTACTCTCGGTGCTGTCACCGTCACTTCTGGGGACTCGTCAGAGACTGTCTCAGAGGGCTCCTTGGATCATAGGTGTCTTCTCCGCTAAAATCACATTCACTGTCACTTGAGCTACAAGCCTTCCCGTAAAAGCGCGACGGAGAAAGGCTGCCTCGTTGAACTCAGAAAGGGCGCGAACACCCCCGCCCGCGCATTTCAAAAACAAAAATGTGTAGCGCATTTGTCATGCACCTTCGAGGGCGAAGAAACTAAGAAAGCCCAGCTTACGTTCCCGATGACAGATGGCGCAGTCTGAACTTGTCGGTCGCCCACACCTGACCGCAAAGGGAGAAACGGGCCTGTCAGGGGAGCCTCGACATTTGACCAGAACCTGAGTATTTTTTTGTCGGGGGTCATCTCGACACATGACTCCAAAGGGTTAAAGGAGAGCCTGGTGGTTCTTTGAGCTACCCGAACTAATTCAATTTTCGAAATGCCTTGAAGTCGGCTTATCCCGGCATACTATCTGTTATCGCTTACTTCAGAATAGTTACAGAGAAAAGTGCAAATGAAGGGATGCTGAATCCAGCGGTCAAAAAACACAGCATGTTGTGCATGTTTTTTTCCTTCTGCAGGAGTGAGCTTCCCCAGCATTTATTTCACACCATCAAACTTCTTGTAGCCAGTCATGAACAGGTTGAAATTACAACATATTGTATTTTCATTGTTGCTAGTAGGGCAACAGTGAAAATGCAATGGTTTGAAAGGAACGGGGGGACGAAATTTAAGAATACAATGACTTCCTAAGAAAAGTTTTTCAACCTATAAATTGGGCTACTAGGTCAGCCGTGTCTATTGCTGTGTTGAAAAAAACGTTTGAGACAAATCGGCAGCAGTCAAAATTTCACCAGTTTTAACCAACTCCTTTCTATGCAGTCTGTGTGGACCCTTTCGGAGCCATCGCTACGGAGAACGCTTGAAACTGTCTCGTCATACTGACCAGCAAAGATGAGAAGTTCTCATCAGCTTTGACGGCCATTGTTGATGTAAGTAGGCATCCATTCTTATAGTTGTCTCTTTTTCGATTATTAGTAACTAAATGTGATCTTTTTATTTACTCCTCTCAACTGTTGTTTTAATGCTTGACCACCCTAAAGAATGAGGTGTGATTTTCGGTAGGCGGACTAGAAGCATGAACATGCTGGTTTTATTAAACGCTGGTATGTAGTTACTGAATGGCAGCATTTTAGTAGTGAATGATTTATGATACTGTCAGTATATCAACAGTGGTAACGGTAAGGTACTGTAGAAAATATTGAATTCTTTCTTGAAAAATCACAAAATGTTTGTAACAAATGTAGAGGTACTAATCCATATGATTGTCGCTAATATACCGGGTGTTTCACGAAAGGTGGACAAATTTGATAATTGCAAAAACTATGAACTGCACCAAAAAAAGGCTTGTGTCGTTTTGGTTCTAGGCCAGGGGCCTATTTCGGAAAATTATTAAAGGTCGGGATAATTAAGTTGTTAATTATTTTCGCGTAATTAATTTTGTAACTTTTGAGTTTAAGGGCATGGTTTTATTTGGAAACTTGCTGAGCATCATCGAAAAACACTAAATAAAAAATAGGAGTGCGATAAAAGGCACGTGCTGCATTTTACAGTTCTCTGGAAAACAGCACAACTTAGATGGATTTTTAAGTTTCGGTTCGCAATCGGGGTGCTTCTCGGCATCGACGGTACCGCGCCCCATGGAGAAATAGTGCAACCAACATCTGCTTCGTTGTCCTCGCGCAACGCAGCAGAGGCAGGTTACACTATTTCTCCTTGGGACGCAGTGCCGTTGGTGCCGATAAGCGCTCCGATTGCAAATGATTCATTGATTGATCAGTTGATTTATTAATTGCTCAATTAACAGGGATAGAAGAAGGGAAATTGACTGTCTCAATTATTTATTTAACATTCGAATTTATTTAACATTCGAGAAATAAAGATGTATTGAGAAATCAAGTGCAATAAAGATGAGAAAGTAAAAATATATCATCTTATTGTCGATTGATTCATTCTTTTGCCATATAAGGGAAGAAAAAAAGATGAATGGATTGATTGGTGATTCTATCGATCAAATGATTGATTTTTATTGGAATATTTATTGATTAAATTAACACTATAAGGATAAAGATTGATTAATTATGCAACAAATATGGGTAAAGGAATGGCCAGAATCAAAAGGCAATCTAAGAAATGGGGTGAGATCATTGCTCATACTGTGCAATTTAAGTGAGGTAAGGCAAAGCGAAAGCCTCCAGGGGGGCAGTTGCCTCCTCCAAAACTTCTTCACTCATTCTTTTTTTTTTTTTTACATTTGTTTGAAGAATGCGGGAGCACTCTTGTTTGCTGGAAGTGGCCAGCTCACTTCGACAATGTACACCAGCCACACCTTACAGATTATTTCAAGTTCTTTAATAACTCTCTGGAGAAGAATGTTAGCCATGGCTTTGGGGTCTTTTCTGTTTAGGCGGCACTATGTGGCATGGCGGCGACAGCAGCGACATAATCTCCTGGGTTATGGCTACGAGATTATGTTTAGCTCCCGCCGCGAAATTATGCCCCCCCACCCCCACCCCCCACCCCCTAAAACCAGTGTCTGGGACCGCCTCTGCCTGCACCCTTCATTGCTGACAAACGTGGCAGATAGTGCGGCAACTACGACATGCTAGTTCCAAAACGAATGACACTCGCTGGAAGGGGCACCGCCATGTTTCCCCGCCGACCCTACTCTGCTGGTCATGTGACCTAAAATCCCCCTCCTAGGCAAATGCGGTTAACCTTCTGCCGTGGTTAAAGTTAACCAGCTTCGAGCAAACGGGCACAGAAGAGAAATAAAGATGGACTAACGGGTCGACCGATCTGGTCGATTCACCGATCGAATGGTTGACCTCGTTCCCCAGCTGCTGCCGTCCAGCCTGGTCCCCGCCGCCACGAGTTCGCTGAGCAGGAGCCTGGCGGGCGGCGTCGACGTGGAGCCCCTGGTGCTGGCGTCGGAGCGGCTGTTGGCCTGCCTCAGCTGGCCCGGCACCTCGATGGTCCACGTCTGGGTCCTGGCCGCCCTCCAGGGGTTCCTCTCCATGGGGCGCTTCGGCGCCGTCCGAGACCTCTTCGAATCCCAAGTCAAGTCGGTGCGTCGGCCGGGTTCGGGGACATGTCCTCGCACGATCCCTTCCTCCTTGGATCGCCTTGTCGGGAGGTTGGCGGTTTTCACGTTTAATGTGCGGGGGTCTTGGGGTGGCTCTTCGCTGCACCTTTTTACAGCAATAGTTGTTACGGGCTCTTTGCACCACTGGAAATGAGGCCCGTGTTCGTCGTAGTTGCTGTAGTAGCTCTAGTCGTTGACGTTGCGGTTAGCGTAACAGGGTGTAGGGCGTTGGTCGCGATATTACCAACTGTTTGAAAAAGATAGACTGCCGCTCTCGGGAATCGAGCCTGGTTCCGGCACATGTAAAGCGGGTGCGTTACCACAGAACTATGCCACATCATTTACAGCCCGCTTTATGCTTAGGGTTTTTATGTAACAAGAGCGAGTACGAGCCTCGAGTAGTGCCGGTCAAAAGGCCGCAGAAGATTCTTCGTCATGCTTGATTAATTGCAAATTAAATCTAAGTTAAGTGCGGAAACTAACTGCTTCGGCTGGGTGGCACAAGAAGCCGCCCAATTAATAGGGTTTGGCAGTATACATCTCGTTCGATACCACCTATAGAAAAAATCAGCAGAACCCATCCTTTGGGAATGATTATCTACGTTAATGCGAATAGCATCAAACGGTGCGGAGTTATGCGCTGCTCGTCAGGTGGCCGGCACACTCTAGATACGCCAGCCCACTCTTGAGGCGATTCTAAATTTGTTGACACTTTCACAGCCCTGCGCACGATCTCCGCAGCCCAGCACGTGCGTTTGTGTCACTTAGGAAGGCGAGCAAAGCACGCGCCATACGCACAAACACTCAAAATGGTACTGACCAGACTTTCTCGGCGTCTCAGCTAGTCTCAACCAACGGTACTCTAAACGGTTGTTTATATCTTTACCATAGGACACGCTTTACAGCACTGTCACAGCTGGCCGGTGCGCGCGCGCCATGCACGAGGGCTCATTCCGCCTCGTGAGGCTGAGCACGGCCGCTACATCACCCTCTCCCGAGCGCGGGAGAGGGTGAGCTAGCGGCCGTGCTCAGCCTCACGAGAGCGGAATGAGCCCTCGTGCATAGAACGCGGCGCACCGGTAGCTGTGACAGTGCTGCAAAGCGCGTCTCTATGGTAAAGATATAAACAACCGTTTAGAGTGCGTTGAATGACTGCCTTCATAGCTCTGTGGTTAGAGCGTCTGCCTGCTGATCAAAGGGTCAACGGTTCGAATCCCAGCCGGCGCCGGTCTTTTTTATTTATTTATCGACCCGCGGCGTAAGAGGTTAGATAGCCAGATAGATACATAGACGAAAAGTGTGTGAAGTAGCCAAAGAATGCTATTCGCATTAAAAGGGCTCGCGCATTACGTCGGTCGCGAGTGAATCCCCGAGCGACCCCGGCCAGCAAACACTCCAAAACTCGACGAGGTGCGGCAGCAACAGACGCGGGCGTCTCGGCGTCGCCGCATGCTGGTATCGACTTGTCGCGAGATGCAAACGCGCAGGCGATGACGACGACACATCTTGTTGCAGGGAAAACCGCGAGGTGCACGCTGGTGAGAACGACGCCAATTGAGCCGACAACAGCTCGGCGGAAAAGCTTCCCCGCTGCATCTAACGTGGAAATGCTTAGTGCATTTAACAGCCACGGCGTAAAATTTGGCAAGAAAATGTCTCCGCTAGATTTAGCTGGAAGATGCTCGCGTCCAGCGTGATTGCGCATTGTCTGTGTGCAGCGGGGTGTATCCAATCTGTGACCAACAAAGCGGACTGTTTGTCGCCGAGAGATTTACGAGAACTTCCGATTTGTGCTGCCCATTGTGCCAGCGGCACAATTCAGCTAGAGATCGTCCCGTAATTTATGTTACGAGGAACGCCACGCGAACTGCCGTGTAGCACGCCAACGGCGACAAAGGGCCTTTGTCGCCGTTGTGTCTCTAAACCCTTAAACATCGTTGTTTATTTGGGTCTGGCACGGGTTAACGATGCCAGCATCATTGAGAATCTTCCTGCAATAATTTTGGAGAGCCTGAATCTGTACGCGTTGTTTGAACGTGCGATGATGATGGTGGAGCCTGATAAGGTGTTGTCTCTGTTGCACTTTTGCAGGTGTTCGTCAGAGTGACTCACCCACTGACGCGCAAGTGTGCGTTTCCGGTCCTTTCCTTCATGCTGCTCTCGTATCAGCACTCGCCTTCCCTCTTTCACAAGGTGCGACTCTTTTATCACTTCTTGTTTTGACAAGTGCCTCCCTTGTGTGCAGCCAGCAATTCTTCTTTTCTTTCTGTCTGCAAATTATGTGTATCTGGTAACGTTAAAGTGAAGCTTGCAGAAATAGTCATGTCCTTGATTTTTGCATTTGCAGGTTTTTTTTTGCCGTCGAATGTTTGATCTTGCGATAAATTTTCTTTCCTTCAAAAGCATGTGAAATTAAACGGTTTGCATGGCATAATCATTTGGAGTGTGCAGCAATAAACGTCTATAAGAATATCCCGAAAAAAATTACCAGAATAACCTCGGGCTGTCCAGGTGGTTTTTCTTGGACCTAGCCTTTAAAAAGGCTAACTCTCCTAGAAAAATTGGCTACAAGTCTCAGTTTCTTTCTACGAGGTCTTTTCCCACTGCATATCCATGTGCTTTTATTAGATACGTTTTTGTCATTTTTCGTTAGGGGGACAGATGACTGTGGGTCACTTTGAGCTGAACCAACTAAGGGCATTCATGTCGTCCATTGGCTCCTAAGCAGACAGTGGATGTGATCGCGCTTGTTGCCTCGCACCTCTTTGGCAACGTGTAGAGGGGTCAGGTGCCTAAAGGGAGGAGAATGATTGGTCCAGGCGAGTGAGCAGCTCCCGCCGCATCGGGAAAAGCAAAATATCGTCTCAACTAGTTATTGTTTGTGAAGCAAACTGCCAAAGAGCACAACACTTATAATTCGGAGAAGTACATAGCATGCCAGGGCCGAATCGAATAGAATATTTTGTATCAACTTTCTCCGGCATTCAAGTTCGTTACAAATAAAATTCATAGAGCTTAGCTTGAAATTAGGATTCACAATGGTAGCACAAAGAAAAGAAGAAATTCTGAACATAAATCTTGGGGAACGTTTCCACACTTTCGGAGCATTTGTTGGCACCGTCTAATCCCGTTCTCGTTCTGCCCCAGGTTGTGCCCGACGTGCCCGAGCTGGTGAAGTTACTGAAGAAGGAGAAAAACGATGACGCCGCCCTGGAGGTCGCCAGTTTGTCCCAGACCCTGATGTACGTCCACTCGGGCTTCCCGGATCTGTACGATCCCGTCTTGGACGCACTCAAGGTAGGCCTCCCTTCGGCATATTTCTCCTCATTTCTCTTTCTCGCCCCCACACCTCGTCGCTCGATTTGCCGATTCCGTACCTACTGGGGACGGCGAACAAACCTTTCGGATGCGACTGTAGTTATTCTCTTTGCGCGTACCATCCTTTGCTGAGGATTTTGCGCTAAAGCCACTGACACGGAAAGAATGGCAGCGCATCTCTTTCGAGTGCCCAGTCTCCTGCACGTGCTCGATCGCCTTCTTTGGTGCTTTGGCTGCATGTGCACACTCGAGGCTTGCAAGCCAAAATGTCATCAAAGGCGGGAAAACTCGTGCCGGAGGCGAGAAAACCGACGGACCTTCCCGCCATTCCAATCCCATCGCATCTTCGGATCCAAAAGAAATGACCGGGACGCAGTAATCGCGACCCGGTTAGCGCCAATGCCCGTTCAGTGCATCCCCCAATTTCGTTTGCTAAGGGTACTAATGCTGCTCGAGCTATCGAGCTGCTTATATGCTAAAAGCCCATGGTCTTCGGGAGTGTCTATGCTGTTCAAGGTTCTGGCACGATGATCCTCGTTGCCGTTTTGAATCGTTCCTCCTCCGTTTCGTCGACTTTATTGGTGACGTTGAGGTCGCCTAAGGGACAGGGCACCCGGCTTCGAAGGAAACCGTTTACTGAGCATGGTTCATCTGCTCTGTCGTGTGCTTGTCCCCCCTCCTCACTGCTTCTTTCTCTCGAGACGGACCGAGCCTCTCGCGGTGGTCGCTACTCTGCATTAATGTTCGACGATCCTAACGAAACTCATCCGTTATCGGCAGGAGTTTCCGTCGCCTCGCCAAGAAGAGATGCAGAACCTTCTGGCGATGTACCGCATGGACGTGCCGGAGAAGTATGTTGGGGGCATCGTCGGGGACGTCTCGACGATATCTCGGCGGGAGGACGAGCTCGTGGGACTCGTGAATCTGGGCAACACGTGCTACGCCAACAGCGTGCTTCAGGCGCTGTACATGACCTCGCGGTAAGTGGCCGGTGGTGCTAAGGGGTATAGGAGGGTAGCTACATCTGCTTTCCACTCCTGCTCACACGCATTTTAAGGGGACAAGCGCCGTGGGAGACACATTTTTTTTATTGTTTACGTTATGGAAAGGAAATTTTCACAGTTTATGGTGCTAAATCTTTTCTTTATAAATCTGGTTTTAGATTTGATGTAGCTTGTCTTTTTAGGTTCTGGATGCAGATGTACATGCAGAAAAAACATTGTTCTCGTGCGCAAGTGAGGCATGGCAACACACTTTAGAAAAGCCTAGAAAAATAAACTACTAATTTGTTGCTTTTAAATCACTGAGTGCAATGAACAAAAAAAATTGTGTGTCGCTGTCTTTCATTTTAAAATAATTAAAAATAGTGCAAAATGCCATTTCAAGAGGTTAACAAACGTTTTCTTAAATTTTTCATATATATATATAAAAAATATACATTCCAACCAAACATGCATGCCCAATTTGGTTGTGATAAGACAATATTAAGAACAGAAATTCTTGCACACAAACTGTGAAGATGTCCTAAAATTACATAAAAGAAGAACATGATCAATTGTTACCATAGATGTGTAGCAATGCTTTTTTGCGGTGTGGAAAATGTTTTGTTTATAAACTTTCGTGAGAGATTGAAGCTACAGAAGACTGCAAAGGAGAGGAGACGGCTAGGCCTACTGGTCAACGTCAGTCTGATGGCGGGCGACGTCACAAGTACCGTACCTCGCAAAGAAAAATGGCTCAAATTCATCCCGATCTGGGTTGCCTGAAGGTCTCCAAATGTGTATTTGAATAAATTTGCAATCATCACCAGCACTAAATATTTTTGTACATCAAATATAAAGATTCAAAAATAATAAAACACCACAAAACCCAAAATGACATTTTATGCAAGATGCTGCTGGTTTTCGACCTGCTTAATAATACACTGACACACCCCAAAAAATTTTGTTTTGTTTTCCAGGTGATTTATTATGGTGTCAGAAGACTACCAAGCCAATATTTTGCATACAGCGTCGGGTATATTTTTAATAGAGTAAAAAAATGCAACTGCTCGAAACTGAAACTGGGGTGGGGAGGAAGAAGAAATATAGAGAAGGAGAAAGTTATCAAAAATCACATAATAGCTGTGCAACTTTTTTTTTTTTTTAATCAGCGTATTTGGAGTTTTTGTAGAATACCACAAGAAATGGGTATCATATTTTTTGTCCATTTCTAGTATTGATGTGTGCCTTCGATGACCCACGACTTTGATTATATTTGGTGGTTGGGTCTAAACCATAGAAAACTTCACAGGACCACTGGAGAAGAAAGCTGAGCGCGACTCAAATCGGCCAGTTCTCGATCGGCGGTTTTTGGGTGGAAAGAAACTGAATTTCGAGCCGCAAATTCTGTTCTGGGTAGTTAGGCTCTCATATGTTGATACAAACAAAAACCTTGACAAGCATAAATACCCTGTCAGTGTCCCTTTAACACAAAATGTGTTTTATGGGTCGTTTTTTAGTGAGAAAATCGTCATGAACAAAGGTCATAGCAAGCGTCGGGACAAGTGACACGCTCGGGAGCGTTTATACGTTAAGGTTACATAGCGGGTATTTTGGGAAAGGTGGGCTCGAATCGCTCCTGCGAAAACTAGGCGTCAGTGCAGAAAAAGGTTGATGCCATATAGTAATTAGTGCCAGAGGGCCCTCAAGGAAAATATTAGCGTTTTATGGCGTTCCGAAAATACTCTTAATTTGGATGCATTTCTAGGTTTCGATCTCTTATCGGAGCAAATCTTTGCACCAGTAGTTGGGCTCCCTGCAGCCAGAACGCGCGACGTATGTATGCCGCCACGCATCGCACGTAGAAGAGGCTAGATAAGAGAGCCTCCGGGCTGCCACACGAGGTTTCGTTTTTGACATCGGTACCGGCGTGAAGACGTGCCTTTACGTACAACACATGGCGGCACATGCAAGTTACGCTTAACACATGGCGGCACATGCAAGTTACGCTTCTTGACCGCGGGGGCAGGGATTGCCAACGCAAAGGTGCGCTGCGATGAAAACCGAAGTTTAGAAACTCATTTAAATTAAAAAAGATTACGGAACGTCGTAAAATGCTGCGCATGACTTATATCATTGTAATATCTGTGGATTTAGTAGTTCTGGATGATTCGCATCAAGTTTCTAATCGGAACCATACCTTTAAATACCGTATAATAATTTTAATTTAATCACTAAAAGTAATTAGTTACCTAATTATACTGAATGCTAATTATTTCGCTTAATCAGCCCTTTGGCCCAGACCATTATGGCATCAACCTTTTTTCTGTGGGATGCATAGTTCTCACAGGAGCAATTTGGCATATGTTGCCGAAAACATCCTGTATAAAGATTAAACATAAAGTTAGAGCACCGGAAAGGCTCGAACCTGGGTCGGTGCCATGGCAGTTGGTGCAGGTGTTTGATATCTACAAAGCAAAGCAGTAAAACAGCCTTAGCATCTTACCTGACTGATCAAAGCTGCTTTAACGACTAGGCCAGTGATACGTTTTGCGATACCGCAGTAAAAACTTTGCGTCGGACAATGCCACGACGATCGTCCCAGAAGAGCGAGCGGCACTCTTCAAAGGACGTCGTTACTTTTCCGCTCAGAGGGGCTTTAGCCGAAGCCTCTTCCATTTTCTGTTTACCGGTTTCTGCTGTGCGGTCGCCGGACGGCCATTGCGCACCAAAATTTTCCAGCTTTTACCGGCTGATTCAGGTGCCGCCAAAACGACCATTCACCATTGCCTCGTGGCACAGCCAAATGAAACTCTATGGAGGTCGCAAAGGCAGAACCGTGCCTAGAAAGAGTTGTGTGCGTGCATGGGGAGAAACATGACTGGGTTCGCAGGGGACGGACATTACATTTGTGCAAATGTGCATTCTGTTTGCGACCAGCGGTGCCTCCCTGACTGCCCAATTTCGGCATCGCCCGGGCTGTGGGTTTAACCCGAGACTCGTGGGTTCGAACTTTAAAACCTGCTTTGAATGTGACCTTGAAATCTTGCAGAGACATAGTAACGTTACCGGCTGCAGCTCTACTCGCTCCCAAAACTGTTTTCTGCAAGACGTGCTCTTGTCTGCTCTTTCAGGTTACGAAACGAGCTTCTCCAAACCAACAGCATTCCAGCGGGAACAAACTTGAAGAGGCTACAGGAGCTTTTCGCTTTCCTGATGTTGTCGCAGGTAGGCAGACGCACGTTTGTTGAAACGAACAAAGCTGTCGGGCTCTTTTTTCTTTCGTCTGTGTCGCTAGCACACGAGGTAGTGCTATTTTCATTTTAGGAGAGGGGCATCGTGTAGGAATTAAGCCCTTGTTGGGGAGTCATCTGGGCCAAATGGTTCTGCCGAGTTTGTTTGTTTCATCGCGGCTTTGACATGGCTTCTCTTTTTCCGGATTCTAACGAGTGAAGAGGGCACTGTTTTTGTGGGGCTCATCAGTACCAGGAGCGGCTATGTTGTCATCTCGTCTTGGAGTAAGACGTCCCGCCATATATCTGTGCGGAGTCGGCTGCGTACAATCAACGTAGTATTTCACAAAGAGGATTGGCTGTCTCCTTGGCACTTTCCAAAGGCATTCTAGATGCGTAGCATTTACTGGTCCTCCATCTATTCTTCTTTTCGTGGACATCACATCACACCCCGAGGTTACGTGACGTTAGGGTCACACTATGTCGCGTGACGTAGCTCGCTTGTCACGGTGTGACTAGGGGCCTTATGCTACACGCCGGGACCGAGTGTCGGACCGACGGACCGTCGAACGACTGTCGTCTGTCGCGACTAGTTGGCGCAACTTAACTCTGACGACGCCATGCCGTCGTGTCGCCCGACATCCCGTGGCTGTGCTGGCCCCATAAATGCCACGTGACTTTAAAACATTTGACCATGCCACACGCACAGCGCCCCGCCGTGTCTCCCGAGAGCTTCCTAAGCAAGTCAAGGCCGTCATGGTTCGAGTGGGGCGAGCAACAGGACTGCTCTGAGTTCCTGCGGTTCCTTGTCGACTCCCTGCACGAAGAGCACAAGGCTCACCGTCTGTGGCGGCCCGCCGCCGACCCTAGGGGTAGGCAGCACCTCCGCCGCCGCCGGTCGGACCCTTGTCGAGGAGGTGTTCGGGGGTTCAGTGAAGACGACGTACCACTGCTTGACGTGCGGTCGTGACAGTGTCAACGAGGAGGCCATCATGGACCTCCACCTGGCGTTTCCGGAGGGATCAGTGACCAAGGACGGCGTCGGCGGGGATGCCAAGTCGTGTCAGCGGAGGCTGGCGAGCAAGGAGGGTGGTGGCGAGGAGGCACCACCAAGGCCGCTCTCGGTGGAGGACCTGCTGGAGAGCTACTTCGAGCCGGAGAGCATGGAGGGAGACAACAAGTGAGGAGCGCCGTACCGACTGATTTTATTGCTTCACAATTGATTGGTTGATTGATTGATGTGTTTGTCACTTGGTTTTTCTGCTGAGTTGGTTCTGGCTCATTGATTTGTGACATATTTCTTTTTTATGCGATTGGGTATGAATTTGGTTTAGGATGGTCTTATTGATTGTGGGCATGGCTGTTTCTTACTAATTGATTGATTATTGACTCGTTACCTCGTTCTAGTATTATTGAATAGATCCTGGCTTGCTGATTGATTAATTGGATTGGGTATGCACTTGTTTCATTTGGAATTGATTGCATCCCTCGGTGTTAAATTAATTATAGAATTAGCTGTTTTTTTCTTTCTTGTTGCTTGATTGAATGCAGCGTAGTTTGTCTCACAATTAGTTAATTAGTTGTGTGAATGATTGTTTCTTTTGTTGGGTGATTTTTTTATTCTTTATTTGTGAATACTGTTGGTGCTTTACGCAGTGGCTGACAGCACTCGGTGACAGGCTAAGAATTCAGTAGAAGCTGCACCTCCAGCAAGCGCTGGTTACCTTTCGTTGGGCTTTAGCTGTGCGTGCAATGAAAGGCTATCAAAGGCAGGAAGCTCACGCTAAAGGCAGAACATCTATAGTGAATTCTTGTCCTCCCAGGTACAAGAAGGGTGCCTTTTTACCCACAATATGCAAAGAAGTAAACGCGATCGCTTTAGCACGTTCGCGCTATGCGGGAAAATGGTGTCGTCACATACCTCGGGACAGAGGTGCGAAGTGGTTCATGCACATTCCCGTCATGGTTGGCGTTGTGAATGACGCCGACAACTGTCACAATTGCTCAGTGATCGGTAAAGTAAGTGGGCATGGCGAGACACTGGATGCACGTGTCAATATCGCCGTGCAAGCACCTCTGCTTTGGGCTGTCGTAAATTGGGATCTTCACGTTGCCGCGTACGGGCAGCACGGGCAGCATCTTGTTGATCGCCAGTGGAGGCGCGACGCCAGTTGCAAGTCGCTGAGGCCAGCCGTTCCCTCTTTGCTCACTCCTGGGGCAAAGTACAGTTACAGCCGGATTGTAAAACTGGTCTTACCTGAATCCAGCTGGATTGTCTCATTTCCAGTTGGATCCAGCTGGGACCAGTTGCGTACTCCAGCTGCCGGTAGACCGATTTGCACCTTGGTTGTCATTCACACTCGCTGCTTCATCACCGGAGTTATTGGTGCTCGGTTTGTCTGTTCATTCGGCCGTCATAGACTATTGGTGCACTGTCTGTCGGTTCACTCGGCCGTCATAGACTAACGGCGCAACCGTTCGGCCGATCGACCGACCGACCGTTCACCCAGGTACCACTGCAATGCCTGCGGCGCACTGAGGGACGCCCGGCGAACGGTGGCGCTCGCCGAGCCACCGAGGCACCTCATCCTGACCCTGATGCGTTTCTCGTACGACAATGCCACGCGGACGCGCTCCAAGATCCTGCACAACGTGGCCTACCCCAAACTCCTGGTGCTACCCGAAAACTGCGGCTTGGCGGAGAGGGCAGCCTACGCCCTCTACGCCGTGGTGGTCCACTCGGGGACCTCGGCGGACCGGGGCCACTACTACACTTACGCGCGACACTCCAGCCAGGTGAGGAAGCGCCGCCGTACAGCTTTTTCAAAAGTGTGCGCCGTCTAGCGGCTGCTGTGCAAGTCATCCGAGTCCGCCATTGTTTGGGCGCATACTTTGAGCATGTGTTGGACACGCGGTTTGCGTCACCATTCGGCATGAGCTCGGCCCGGATCGCGTAGAAAACGAGCGCCCCGTCGGACTTCGGCGAGGACTCGGATCCAGTCGCACGTTTCGTGCCCCAGAAAGGCGACCGCCAAGGTTGCTCGACGGAGTTTCGGAAAGGGTCTGTTTCACCCGTGGAGCTCGTAGACTTGCCTATGTGGACAGCCGCAACTCCTGTAGACAGTTCTGGAGTCTGCATACTTGAAGTCCAGGAGGCAGGCACGATTTCTGTTGCCTCGGCAAGCGAGCAAAGTGCTCTTGCCGAAATAAGCGAGCACCGCGGAAGTTGACGAAAGTACGCTCGTTTCAAAGCGGTGACTCTGTGTTGAAATGCTCCGCGGATTGTGTTTGCGAAGCGAAGCTGTTAATGCGAGTGATTCCCCCTAAATTAGCATGGAAATACCTCCGCTAAATTTCAATACAAAGTTTTGTTAGTTTTTAAACCCATTCAACCGCTCCTTCGTTGCATTGGAGGAAATGTTTAAGCCAGGCAAACCTTTTTTAATTTGCTTGGCCTTGTGGCACGTTGCTTTTTCAGTAGTTCCAGACTCTAAACCCATAAAACTCTTTTTCTTTTTTTAGCTTGCATTTGTGTTGGTTTTGGCAAAGTTTTCAAGATGGGAACTCAAGTCCAACTAACGGGTTGCAACAGGGCAGTGGCTCATTAGATTAATATCACCCTTGAAACCCCAAGTTTTCCGTGTCTGAAGAACATTGTTACGTTAGTAGTACTGTCAGAATGGCACCTTCTTACCATGAGAAAGCTCCTACTCACGAAAGTAAAAAGCAAGTTTCGAGTTTTGGTAGGAAAGTGGCAGGGGGCACGTCCGACCGCCTTCAGAACCCTTGTCGTGCTGCCGCCGGCCGGAGCAATTTTGACGCGCCGTTTTAAATGTACGTCCCCATTATGCCCCACAGCAGTCCTTTCTCTAGCGCACTGCGTCGCAGCTGTATTAAAGCTGGGAAAGCTTCGCGACAGAAGCCCCCGCTCCCAGAAATTTGTTCGTTTGCGTATTCGCACACACCCCGTGGCAGGGCACGTCAGTCAACCGGTCAACAACCGGTCATGCTGTAACTTGCACAGTGTCACGGCGTTACTCGACAACGTGACACTTGACGTGCCACGTCGCGGGCGACAGGCGCTTGGTGTCCCGCCGTCGGAGACCAAAGCAACGCCGTCCCTCACCGAGACGGACGTCTCTTTCCGCCTCAGGAGTCGCTGTCCCCGCGGAAGTCCGCCTACCGGGCGAGCACCAGCGACCTCGATCCCCTGTCGAAGAAGTGGTACCTGTTCAACGACAGCCGGGTCTCCAACGCCTCCTACGCCACCTTCGAGACGCTGACCCGCCGTTTTCCCAAGGACACCGCCTACGTGCTCTTCTACAAGCACGTCAACTCGTCCCTGGCCTATCAGGAGGCTGCCCCAACGTCCGACGACGTCCACGCCTCCCTCAGGAGCCTCGTCGAGCTCGACAACACCAAGTACTTGGAGGTGAGTTTTGCAGACGTGGGCGTGCCACTTTCGATCTTTGTTTTATTTTTAATCTTCTGTTTTTAACACCGCATATTTGGGC
Source organism: Ixodes ricinus (assembly GCA_037355805.1). Lineage (NCBI taxonomy): Eukaryota > Metazoa > Arthropoda > Arachnida > Ixodida > Ixodidae > Ixodes > Ixodes ricinus. The sequence goes on along the minus strand of JAZHYW010020970.1, from coordinate 49,762 downwards.
TCATGATGCATATAGCTTCTCGATAATCAGGATGACTTGTAAAACAAAAACGCAACAGTAATCTTTACCGAGTAAAGTATTTGGTGAGTGCTACGTGCTTCGCATTGTTATCACAGCGCCTTATCACCAATTATCTGGTTTGGACGCTTGTTTTGTGCTTGTTCTTTATCAAAACGAATGCTGTGCTGTATGTTGTATGTGTGATATGCACGTTTTGCTTCAATCGCTGAAGAAATTTTTTTCGCGAGGACGACGACACGAAAAATTTTTAGAAATCCAACCTCTGAGTCATATACAGCTTTGCTGTAAAACAATTGTTTTACTATTTAGTTTGTTCATCAGATGGGCTTTCCTGCAAAACTCCTGTCCTACTCTTCAGAGCTATCATGCTTCTTCCCTGTGCCTAGTATTCCCCAGTTTGGATTTTATTTTAAGACTACTCTTATTGTGACATAGCTAGTTAGGAAACTAGTGCATTGAGAAAAATAACTTCTAGTTTGTACACTAACTGGAAACATTCATCGAGCGAGCTTTGCCTCGTAACGTGGCTGCACTGTGGGAAAGCTATTTGGTTATTTCTAGCGATGGAACAAAACAAAAAAAGGTAGAGTTTCGAGCTGTTTCACCAATTTTAACATTTTGCGAGAAAATTTTGGCAGCTTCCAGAATGCCAGGAAGTAACTAAAGGAAGCTTATTTTCTTAAATGAAGTATATTTATACAAATTTTGTATTATTGGAAGCAGCCTCTGGGGTTTCTCATTTCTCACATTGGAAGCATTCCGAAACTATCCAAACTTATTCTAAACACCCGAGGTCCGGCCGCTCTTCCCAAACTTTCCGAAACGCGTGTTTCGTAGAAAGTCTGCCCCATCACCAGTCGTAGCCATGCACCACCACCTCACTGCAGCGCAGCTGTGTCACGTGGCAAAGTCTACAGTTTTTGTCATTTTCACTGGTGCTTTTAGCTTTCTTTTTAACATAACAAATTAGAATTTTTTTTTTTTTTTTTTTTAATTTGCATTTGGGTTGTTGCAGGAGCAAGAGGCCAAGAGCAAGCGTGCACGCTTCTCGTACAGTCGGACCAATCACAACGGGGACTTCTCCGAAGGCGGTCCCTCTCCGCCCTCGGGAGGCTGCGGTGGCGGCATGGGTGGCGGTCTGGGCGACTTCCCACGCGTGGTCTTCTAACTCCCCCAACGAGCTGACTTTGCACACTGGAGTCCAGCATCATTCTCGTTTGCGAGCGAGCCAAATTAAAAGAGCAGCCTTTTCCAGCGTTTTCTACGCCTGTATGCAAGGATCGTGTGTGATTGGTCCTTGTCGGTCTGAGATGGTCTATTCGGTTGGGTCTTGCATCCAGTGTTTTTTTAAACAGTGTTAAAGGAACAGGGTTTGTTTCTTTTTATGTAGCAATGAACCAATCAGACAGTGCTTAATCGCAACGATGTGTAAAAAGGATGTTATGAGAGACCCAGAAGAAGGTCTTAAACTTGTGAATCACACAGATTTGACAATGTTTTTTTTTTTCTTCTGTAGATATATACACAAGATGAGTGGTTGCATTTTGTTAATTTATTTTTGGTAATCTGTAAATACCCCTTTGGCCTTTACAGTTCTAACTTGTTTTTCATTTGCATTGTTTGTTTTTGTTGAGCTTTTGCTGACTGCCTGCTTTTTTTTTTGGATACTGTCGTAAATAAACATTTGATATGGTTGGATTGGAACATGTTTTTATATTGTGTGGCCACTATGAACAGCCGTTTTCTGTCACTCTTCAACTTTGTCCTGCAATTACTAATAGTTTAATGATTGAGATGGTTGTGGTGCTGGCAGAAAATAAAGCTGTAGCACAGCAGCCTTCCAAAACTGGAAGTCGGTTTAAAGATATCACCAGTGTTGCAGTAAATATTGATGTTTATTGTCCTGCCTGAGCAAAATATGCACTAGATGTGTCGTGCATAGTATGTATGCTTGAAACTTTTGGCCGTAGTTCTCCACTTCTCTGCCATCCTTACAATGGTGTTACTTCATAGTAGCATACCTTGCCGCGGTCCTTCATGGTATGGGCTACTTGCCTTTCTGCAGTCGAGGTAAAATAATTAAAGCGCTGGACACTAGAATGCAAGTAGTCTTGGGCATTGTGTGGCCCTGGCTGATCTACCTGATATTCTGTCTTCTCTGTTTAAAACACCTTATTCAGCATTTTAAGCCTCGGTCTGTCGTAGAGACCTTACTTCAACGCAATAAGAGGCTGAAGTTAAGCTAGTTGGTACATAATGCAAAAGTAAACGGTTTCGTCCCTTCATTCTAGCTGACCGTTTACTTTTGCTGATTTTACGAGTTTCAGGGTTTTCGTCATACAACGCCTTTTAGATTTTATTTTTATAAAATACGAACAGTATTACCTAGGTGGCGCTAGCTGCCCCCTAGTCCAGACGGTTCAGGCAGTTTGGTGTGTATTCAGTTATCCATTCACTAAGTTTTGTATTTTATATTATCCATCCGGTCAGTAATGCTAATGCTGCATTAGTGTAGTTTTTCGCCACAAGGTGGCAGCACCGATCCGTTCTCGCGTTAATATCGTTTATTACAGTCCGTGTGTGCCCGTGTGTCATCCAGCGTCTTCTCGTGTGCTCTTCGGTTCGTTTTCATTTCGAGCCTCGAATCGGAGGAAAAACAAGAGCACAAAAAGTGCAACTGAGCTGCAGGCCTCTGCCAAATCCCGCGTACGAAGGAACAAAAACCCCTAGGCGTCGACTATGACAAGAGCCAAAGTCGGGCGAACGCGATCGCGATCGTGAGTGCTTCATGGCGAAAACTTGGGATGACCGTCGTCGCTCCTCTGCGGCTTGCTATCGGCGGCACAGTCTACAAGAAGTGGTTCTATGACCGTTCGGCAGTGTAAAACGTGAGTGTCTGAACCCCTTCCACGTCAAACCCGGGACGCTACATTTCGGTTGTGTATACCTCGTAACCGTTCCTCCCGTTTAACTGGGCGCAGGCAAACCGACTTTGGAGAGATCGTGCCGCATTGCCCATTGTGGTCACGGCAGCTGTCCTTTCAAAACCCTGTTTCAAGTCGCCGGTGCCCTAGATCTCGCTCGTACGCCCACTGTGTCGCCAGAGATCCGTTTTATCGAAGGCGGAACCAGAATTTGATGAAGTCGATCGAACGGGAGGCTGGGCTTTCGACATGTCAAAAAGCGTATCGACCTTAACCGTGCGCGTAGTGTGCGTTTCACCTACATGTAGTCTCTCAGTTACTGGCTTTCTAGATTGTGCTTCTTTTTTTTAATGGACGTTTTTAAAGGGGATAAGCTAGTCTAAATAAAGCTCTACGTTAGTTATATAAACCGCTGGGAGTAGGTTACCAAGAAGTATAATAAATCAAAAGAGCCATATCTCTCACGACCCGTTCGTCACAACGGAGATTTTGTCAATTTCAAGATGTGTTTCTTCTTATTTTTCTGCCATAGTCTTGTATTTAGAAACATCTGTGTCAAATTTAAGTTAGGGAAGCGCGACTTTTCTTTATGCCAGTGGAGCGCTATCCTTGAGATCTCCATCAATTGTCGAATTCGTCAAGGGCGCGGTGTTGCCGAATTTAGTTGTCAAAAAGACTAAGCTACAGATTTGCTCAAGTCCCTGAGGAAAAAAATTGCCCTTTTTTTTTAAGCTCGTTTGTTTTCTTTTTTCTTTAGCTCATTGTCTTAATATCTATGCGGAAAGATAGAGCTCATTAAGCAGCCCGCACGGAGATGAGACAGTCAGTCTCTCACAATTAATGACCCTGAGCTGCACTTAAAATACATCTTTCTTTCTTTTCTTTTTTAGATGCTTGTTGATGTAGCTACAAGCACATTTAATGTAGACAGTTTTTCTGTTTTGTTTTTCTCGTTTGTCGTCGGTTGCAATGGACCGTGTCAGCTAAACGAATGTTCCGTTGACAGTTCTTTATGTCTCTTTGTCCATGTGTGTTTGTGTGGTCGTTTGTTGCAGACGCGGCAGAGCGTGATTTTCAAGTGTGCTTTTATACTAGTAACGAGCGAGAACATAAACACGCGTCTCTGGATGTGTCCAGTTCATGGTCCAGTCCATGCGGGTCGAAATTTGGTTCGGAACATAATATTTCAAATGGCACATGTCTCACTCAATATGTATTGGTAAATTGGCGTTTTTACTCTGTCGTCTCATTAGAAATGTTCACAAATTGCTTTTAGCTTTCGATTTACGTAATACTAAGGAATGTGACAAAAATCAAAATCTTTCGCCTTTTTTTTTTTTTTTTTTTTACGATGCAAAGTTTGTTTGCGCGTGTCTGCGACGGCGTGTATGAACTTGAAAGCATCAGTTTGTTTCTTTCTGAGCCTTGTTTCTTCTTCTTTCGAGGTCAATGTTTCAGTGTTATTCAACGTAGCTTTCGGACCATCCGTTTTCTCGGTATAGCAAGCCCAACGACTTTCGGCGTCGGGCAAATAATAATAATAAAAAAAAAATACAAGCACGTACATAAAAAAAAAAAAAAGTAAGAAAGACGCGGGACCGGATGAGTGGGCGGGTGCCTGTGTTTACTTCGACCTTAGCGAAGCTTGTTACAACACAAATTGGCGATGGATGGACGGACCGCAGACCACACGCACTTCTCGCATGCACTGAGCGAGTTGTCGAGGTTACAACCGGCCTGCTCCCTTGGGATTCGAACCAGGTTGCTTGAGATTCGAACTCGGCTGTTTGGTGGTATTCCAATCCAACTGTTTGGGTTTTTAACCTTGCTGCTTGGTATTCGCACCGTCCTAGTGGGGGTTGCAACCCTCGTCCTTTGGGGATTTCAAACCTCGGCTCGTTAGTCCGTGGTGTTACAGTGGTCGTGTACGTATTACTGGGAAGTGCGGAGTGTTGCGCGGCCTACCTGTAATACTCTTTCCCTCTAGGGTGTATTCCTCAATGGGGTAAAACATTACACCACTGGGAGGTGTAAATACTTTTATCTTCTGAGAGCTCCTTTGGGAGTCGAACCCAGCTCTTCAATGATATTCCAACTGAACGGTTTGGGGTTTGAACTTCGCTGCTTGGTGTTCAACTCCTTTATTCTTGAGGTTAGAATCCAGGCTTTTGGGATTCGAACGTCGACTGGGGGTCCTTCATTGTGTAGTTAGACTGGCAGGTGTGGATCGTGACGCGTCACCTGCGCAAAAATGCGCTGTCCCAAAGAGTGTACTCGTAGGCCTTGAGGGTGTATTCCTATGTTACAAACACACACCACTGGAGGTGTAAATACTTCATTTTAACTTCTGAGGGCACCTTTGGTATTCAAACGCCGGCTCTTTGGGAATCGAACCCGGCTCTTTGGTAGTCCAACCTAACTGTTTGGGGCTTTAACCTCGCTGCTCTGTGTTCCCACTCTTTCTCTTTGGGGTTAGAACCCTGGCCCTTTGGGATTCTAACCTCGGCGCGGTGGTCCTTCGTTGTTTACGCAGACTGGAGTTGTAGGGTGTGGAGTGTTATGCGCCTACCTGCGCGAAAGACGCCATTCCAAAGCCCTTGAGGGTCCTACTTTCTGAGACAGGAGATCAAGGGGACATGTGCCAAGGGACACTTTTTTATTATTAATATTATTTACGATCTCGAAATGAAATTTTTACATGTTATGGTGCTTAAATTTCTCTTTATATACCTGGTGTTTGATTTGATATAGTTTTTTTTATAGACTTTCATTAAAAGTTCCTTAAATTTCCCATAAATATTTCTAACCAAACCTATATAGTTACATTCTATATATTCTAAAGTTTATGTATGCCAAATATGCTTGTGATAGGACAATATTCAGAACAAAAATTCTTGCGCACAAACTGCGAAGATGCCACAAAATTGCATTTAAAAAGAAAATGGCGTTCGAATGTTAACATACCGTATTTTCCGGACTATAGTCTAGATATCTGGCTATACTCTTTTCCGCGATGCGGAAAATAATAATTTGTTAATAAATTTTTGTGAGAAATTTAAGCTACAGAAAACTGCTATGGAGAGAAGACGGCTAGGCCTACTTGTCAACGTAAATGTGATGGCGGGCGACGTCACAACTTGAAGGACCACGTAGAGAAAAATGACTGGAATTCATTCCGTTCTGCGTTGCCTGGAGAGCTTCAAATGCGTATTTGACTAATTTCGCGATCGTAACCGGCACTAATTATTTTCGTAAATGAAATATAATATATTCAAGAATAATAAAACACCCCAAATCCCAAAACTCACACTTTTCGCAAAATATTGCCGCTTTTCGATCCGCGTTCACGTACATAATAACTAATGATATAGACTATTTGAGGACTTTTTTTTTTTATCTTCGACGCGCTAAAAATGTTATTTGACGCACAGTTGTAAGCGGCTATCCACAAAAAAAAAACAAAAAAAAAAAACGAGAATTTTGAAGTGCAATTATGACAGGAACGTCGATACCGGTAGCTAAGTACAGTGTGCACATAGTTAGTTCCCTTTGTGATATAGTAAGAACACCGATATAAATTTCATTTTTCGCATACCCACCCTGAAGGCTGCAGAGCTTTATGTTTTGGATGGATGGATTTGACTTTGTTTTGCATTGACGGGTGTAAACGGCTGTACATTTCTGCTGTGGCCGCCTGTACGGTGTCGGAGCTTCCTTTCATAGCACGATGGTGTGGTAGTGCAGACAAAAACATTTTGATGCCGACAGCGACACTCCTGGTGGGCCACACATTCGGAAATCTACACTCTGAAAAAAGGGGTGTCAGTTCTTACAGCCTTTTGTCCCCTATAATGCACCCCAAAACTTCAGTTCGAATTACAGCGCACTCACGTCGAACAGACGGCCCCAAATTTTACCAGGGGCTTGATTACGTTACGATGTAACTTATTAAACAGCTAAAGTACGTTTTAAAGACCACATAAAGAAAGCACCGAGTTTTTGCAGTGGGCCACAAAAAAACCCTGATTATTATTTTTTTTTGTAGTCAGTAAAACGTACATTAGCTATTTTAATAAGTTGTACCACACGGCTATCAAGCCCTCGTGAAATTTCGGGCCGTCTGTTCGACTGTAGGGCGCTGTACGTCGAATTGAAGTTTTGGGGTGTCTTATATGGGACAAAGAGTGTAACGAATACACCTTTTTTTTTTTTTTTTTCTGAGAGTGTAAGGGAACAAATTTCATAAGCGCGCGCCATCGTGCACCCTGGACATGTACGAACGTGTTCGACAGGAGTGCCGCGTCAGCGTGTTCGGCGTAGGCTCGGGACCAATCATGCGCTTCGCTCTGGAATCGATACCGAGAACATTTGCGGCAGCTATTGATATATAGTTGGGGTTCTGCAACGGCTGATTGACAGGTTCACGTTCGAGTGGGATCGACAGCGTTGCAACGATTTTTGTGACCGCTTACGACGGATAGATGGATGGATGCGGCTGAACCCTGGGGCGGCGGCTCGCACTGGCGCCATCTGTTGGACAGCCCTATAAACACTTTCGACTGGCGTAAATTTTCCGCGCCATCCTTTCGCCGTGGGCTCCAAATAATTCTGACTGTGTTATAAGCTATAGACAGGCGGCTGTTCCGATCATTAGGAGTACTAGCCGCTGGAACGTAACCTTCAGTCTAGTTACACGAAGATTAGGATCGTTCCACGGCTAGCCAGTAGATAACGTCAGTGTTACTTCGTCGCAAGCAGTTACACGCGGTTGCAACATGGTTGCAACGTGCTTAAAGGGTCTATTTCCGGGACAAGGCATGCATAGATTGGAACTTCCTGCTTGAGCGAGCCGTCGGAAGAAAGAAAAAGAAGGGAGGGGGGGGGGGGCTTGAAGATGCAGTACAATGGCCCTTATCGGTGAGTATATCGAGGTGAAATGCGAGGTCGAGGGCGGGAGCCGCAGGCATCCGTGCTCGTCAGAAGGCGCGCCCAGACCTTATCGGACAATGAGGACCTTGAACGGTATTTTGGGGGTTTGCCAGGCCCTTTTGCCGCTGTCTCCGCGTGTGAGCTCGGAGCGATGCAAGCGCATTCCGAGAGCGTTCCTAACTGACTTCGTCGACTATTACTCTTTTTTTTTGTTCTCTGTTCCGAGTCTTCTCTCGCGTTGGCAGAAATTCGATAGCGTGCGTCTGTGTCCGTGGCGCCCTTTTTCAACTGATGACCGTGAAACCGAAAATATTTTCGCCGATCTCGTACTGTGAGAGGTCGGGCTTTGTTTTCCTTCGTGCTGTATCCCGGGGGTGGAGAGACCCAGAGTGTTTCGTGTTGCTAGCGCGGGAGCTCGTGCCGTTACTTCGAAGCATGGATAGAGCACCCGCAGAGTCGGAAACACAAGCCACCGAGACTGCCGACCCGTTAGTGTGCTTTGTATATATGTACTACAAAATACAGTTACTCATCTCTTGGTTCAAAAAAGGACAACATACGTCACTTGGTCATTTTTAACCTCTGTTTTGTTTGTTACTTTGTTACAGAAAGGAAGAAGCAGAACGATGGACGTTACTTCTGCTGGTACCGTTTCAGGGGACATATTTTGGTGTTTCGGATTTTGTATGCCAGGTGGTTAGGAATCCATATCTCCTGTTCCTGGTAAAAGCAATTGTGCGTCTGTTTAGGGGGCGAGGGGTATAGTCAGCACCAGTGGGTGTCTGCCGCCTCCACTGTAAGTCGAGAAAGCGCCCCGGTGCAGTGGCGCCGCTCTCAGCCTGGACGTTTTGACGTGCATCGCGCACGCCGATGCGATGCTCATCCAGGTCCAAACGGGCAGCATGGGTGGGGCGTTGAACTGATCCCTGGCTCTCCGCTGCGACATTTTCGCGGACAAGCGCGCTATGTTGGCGTTTGCGCGAGAGCGCCTCGAAAATGCTTCGTATGCTGGAACATTTCTCGCTGAGGGCATTTTCTAAACTGCAGTGAGCCACGGACTCGCTCCCGTCCCCGTTTTGCCCGGCGCTGCGCGGAACTCTCCACCTAATCGACTTAAAATGCACTGCAAACGGGCAAAATCGTCTTCCCAAGGCTCTTAATCTCCTCCTGCTCCCAAAACTAAATAAATAACTGCAGATTTTTGTTTATGTTTCGAGGCACCAAGTTGGCCTGAATTTCTGCCGTCATCCATAGCTAAGCCTCATCTCATCGTCCAGGGAGGATAGAAGAGTAGGAGAGGGCATGACGTCAGCCGCGTAGCCTCCACAAGCCATGCTCCTTGACGCCTCGCCTCTTTCTCATTTTCCTCCTTACTCTCCTCACTTATCAGCCCAACATGACCACATCACGTGACCGTAGCTAGCCTTCGTCTAGCCTTCGATCTGATAAAACCTACCGGACGGAGCGCGCGCAAGCCTGCAAGGAATCCTTCTACAATCAACCATCCATCTCGCACGTGACATGTCACGCGCACCAATCGCCAGAGAGATCTGCGGTCACGTTGGGCACAATGTCGTTTAAAATTTTTATGACTATAGTAGAGTTACAGGTCAAAAGGTGCAGCGGGCAAATGCCCCTCAAAGGGAGTCATATATCCCTCGGCCACCTCTGCATCAAATAGCGTCCCATCGTTTCCGTGACGTCGCGGCCAACGCTCGAGGAGGGTCTTGCCTTTCTGTACATATTTTGCTTTATCTTTCGACTCTTGACTTAGCATTGTGGAAGCTACGAGAAGGAGTTTGGGGATTTTCCCCCTCCGATGAAAACAAATCGACGACTTCTCGGGGATTGGCTTCCCCCTCGGATGGGTACAAAGGCTAGCTCTCAGGGGCTCGGTTTCCCCCTCCGATGAAATACAAAGGTCGCTTTCTTAAAAAGTGGGATCGGAGACAAAGTTGGCATCACTCCTTGGCCATTATCTATCCATTGAAGCGGAACAAGGAGCGTTTTCAGTGAACTCTTCTATCGACTGCGGAGGGATTTTGGAACGGGCGCATCACGCTTGTGGAAGGAGCTTCTCCTACCTTCTTCGACTTGTAACCGACTATGAGGCACCGCCAATATTGCAACGTGCCCTCCTCTAGTAAGTAAGTTACGGAGTTAATAAGGTAGCGGCAAATGCCCCTCAAAGGAATCGTATATCCCTCCGCCACCTCCGCATCCAATAGCGTCCCATCGTTTCCGTGACGTCGTGGCCAACGCGCGAGGAGGGTCTTGCCTTTCTGTACATATTTGCTTTATCTTTCCGACTTTGACTTAGCATTATGGAAGCCACGAGAGGGAGATTAGAGGTTTTCCCCTCCGATGGAAACAAATACGACTTTTCGGGGATTAGCTTCCCCCTCGGATGGATACAAAGGCTGCTTTCAGGGGCTCGGTTCCCCCTCCAAGTGAATACAAAGGTCGCTTTTTTAAAAGGGGAGTCGAAGACAAGTTGGCACCACTTTGTGGCCATTATCTATTCATTGAAGCGGAACAAGGAGCGTTTCCGGTGAACTCTTCTTTCGACTGCGGAGGGATTTGAAACGGGCGCATCACGCTTGTGGGAGGAGCTTCTCTACCTTCTTGGCTTGTAACCGACTATAGGCTTCACCAATATTGCAACGTGCCCCCTCCGATAGTAAGTTACAGGGTTAAGAAGGTAGCGGGGGGCGGGGGCCCCGCGGCGGGAATCATATGTCCCTCCGCCACCTCCGCATCCAATAGCGTCCCATCACTTCCGTGACGTCGCGGCCAACGCGCAGGGAGAGTCTTGCCTTCTCTGCACATATTTGCTTTATCTTTCGACTTTGACTTAGCATTGTTTAAGCTACGAGAGGGAGTTTAGAGTTTTCCCCCTCCGATGAAAACAAATACGACTTTTCGGGGATTAGCTTCCTCCTCCGATGGATACAAAGGCTGCTTTCCAGGGCTCTGGTTCCCTCTCCAATGAATACAAAGGTCGCTTTCTTAAAGAGGGGGTCAAGAAGACAGTTGGCACCACTCTGTGGCCCATTATCTATTCATTGGAAGCGGAACAAGGAGCGTTTCCGGTGAACCTCTTCTTTTTCGACTGCGGAGGGATTTTGAAACCGGCGCATCACGCGTGTGGGAGGAGCTTCTCCTGCCTCTTCTTGACTTGTAAACTGTAACCGACTACCGTACTTATAATCTCCTTGTCCCACGTACACTCTCAGAAATACGGGGCGTAGTTCTCTACACCCCTTGTCCCATATATAACACCCCAAAAAAACTACAATTCCACGCCCAGTCCTCTGACGCCGAACTGATCAACTTTCACGAGCGGCTTGATGGTCGAGTGATACAACTGATTAAAATAGCTAATCTACGCATCAAAGACTGCAAAACGTCATGCTTGCATTGCGTAATGCCACAGCGCAGACTTAATTTATTATTTATTTATTTATTGATACTGTCGGCCCTTTTACAAGGCCTTTACAGGAGTGGTAATACATACGAGATGCAAAAGAACAATCATGCACTGACACTTCAAAAAAGTGATTCACCCGGAGAAATAAAAACGCAAAAGAAATGCATTCAAAACACAAAGTCACGGCACATTATCAAGCACTATACTCTTTATATTTTTAACAAAATCACAGACATTTGTCATAGTGACGACGGAACTCGGGAGTAGGTTCCATTCCTTTATTGCCCTAGGAAAGAAACTAAATTTAAAACAATCATTTTTCACAGATGGTTCCCTGGTGTGCATGCTATCAAGATGTCTCGTACATTCACTGAGGTGTACGTCCATGTAATTATTTTTGTATACCTTAACGAGAGCATGAATGATCAAGAAAATAAATTTCAGGCGGTCGCACTTTGTTCTTAATTCAAGAGAAGGAAGTTCAGCAAGTCTGCAGAGTTCGGTGGGGGAATGGTTACGATTATATTTATTAAAGATAAACCTGGAAGCAAGCCGCTGGACTTTATCAAGTTTGGACGAGTTAGGTACTGTAAATGGATCCCACACTACTTCTGCGTATTCAAGGACAGGTCTCACCAGTGTTTTGTAAGCTAATGTTTTTATTTCTGGCGAAGCGCTCGCAAGATTTCTTCAGAGGCACCATGGTGCCTGGTTAGCTTTTCTTGACACGTTTCACGTGTGTGTATTCCATCGTAAGTCGCTTGTAAAGGTCACTCCTAAGTACTTATTTTCGTCTACACGAGGTAGGCTGGTGTCATCTATAAAGTAATCATAATTTAGGAAGTGTTTTTTTCTTGTTATGGACATAACGACCGATTTTTGAGGGTTTAACTCCATTTGCCACTCGTCGCACCAATGTTTGATTTTGAGGAGTTCATTTTGCAGTTTTATAGTGATCTTGTTCAGTTTCTATTTTATTGTACAAAATACAATCATCCGCAAACAGCTTATCCGCAAAGAGCTTAATTGGAACTGATATTCCATAGCGTATGTCATCTATAAACATTAAAAATAAAAGCGGTCCTAGCACCTTGCGGAACTCCAGAAAGAGCTGGAACGGGACTAGGCACACAGCCTCCCAACTCAACGAATTGAACTCTCGATGAAAGATATGAGCAAAACCAGTTTGTAATGATGGGGTTCTTAAACAAGGCTTTAATTTTAAGCAACAATTTAGGATGATACACTTTATCGAATGCTTTTGCAAAATCTAAATATATGACGTCCGTTTGGCCACGGTTTCGATGAGTTGGGTCGTTGCGGAAAGACATTTACGAGATCCATGTTGATATTGAAACAAAATATCGTGATCGTTAAGGAACGTTACAAAGATGCTTTGAAACTATATGTTCGAGAAGCTTTAAAGTACGTGTTAATGAGAGATATAGGTCGCTAGTTTTCCACACAAGAAACAGAGGTGAGGTCTAACCAGATGTTCCGCCACATCATTCGCTCGGCTGATTTCGTACATCGCAGAGATTGGCTGTTCGAGTGTTTTTGCGGGTAAGTAGATGCTCAGGCATTTATTTTTAAGAGAGTGTTGCCTCCACGTTGGAGAGTGACGCCATGAGCATGGATGTTCCGTTATTATTTCAAAGCCCTGTCAGTTGGCAACTCATTATGTGCCCGTTTCTTGCTGGGCTAATAATTGAAAGATAATTACAGTCGTCCTCCAACGGCTAAAAACTGCACATCGTGCGTCTTGTGGTGGCGGTGCTGGTGATAGGTTTTCTCGTCTGTCTAATCGGAAACCAGACGAGATATAGCTCCGATTTAAGCGGTTAATCGCGGGACAGATAAACTGATAAGTGCTCGTAAACAGTGCCGTCCCCTTTGCCTGCTGAGAAGGAAGGACGGTATAGGAGGACAGAGGGTCGAAGACCGTGGGCTGTGGCGGCAGGGTTGGCGGGTGGAATTCTCGACAAAATGTCTATTGAATCAGTTAAAAGTAGGGATGCCGCGAACCACTCCATGTTCGAATTCGAAAGGGTTCGATATTTTCGAACCGAACTGATGTTCAAAATCGAAAGGTTTCGATATCTTCGACCGTACGGAGGTTCGAATTCGGAAAATTCGCAACTTTCAAAAATCATGGAGCTTCGAATTCGAGAAGTTCGAAGCTTTCACGGTTTCTAAAAGTTCGGGTTCTGATTATTTCGAATATTTTTTTTACTTGAGGTCGAAAAATTCGACGATTTCGAACTTTCCTAATTTGAAATGCGAGAGATTCGAATGTTTCGAATTTCTTTGGATCTGAAATTCGAAAAATCTAACGTTTTGACATCCGGACCCCCCCCCCAAATCCGCGCCTGCGTGTGACCACAGATCAGTAATTGTGACCGCCAGCCCGGGGAGTCATTAACGTGCATCACGAAGTAGTGATCACACGAACGCACTGTTTAACGATACTCATCCAGTTCGAAACGGCCAGGGGCAGGCAAGTGGTTGAGGCTCAAAAAAAACAAAAAAAACCTTGAAGCGATCTGGCAAACTGCCTCCTAGCCCCTTGCACGCTGGTAGTAATCCGATCGAACGCCGCCCGAGTGGCTGGCATATAGGAAGTTTAGTTTGTATATGCTGCAAAATCCTGAGACTGGGAATGAAATTTGTAAGAAAAAGTGTAAGTAAGACAGAAAAAAAGGGGACAGGACAACGCCTCAAACTCAGCTCTGGGAATGAACTTTGGAAAAAAAAAAAAAAAAGTGTAAGAAGATAGAAAAAGGGGACAGGACAACGTCTCAAGCTCAACTCAGCTGAGCTTTGAGGCGTTGTCCTGTCCCTTTTTTTTTTCTTCACACTATTTCTTACGAAAACACGGAAGCCTGACACTATAGGCAGGCTTCCCTGTTTATCTTGCTCTAATGCAGTGGTCTCAAACTCATTTGAGTGTGGGGCCCAGATAGCCCACTCTGAAAAGGCCGAGGGCCAACGTAGGAGAGGAGGGGGGGGGGTTAAAATATTTAAAAGAGAAGAGCCCTCGTGCTCAATGCTTTTTGTGAACTCAGTTTTGCCAGTGACATCTTTAGATTTGGTTTGTTTATGCGACTACTTTGGGCCCTTACCTGATGTGATAACAATAAATAGAATGACACCGCCCCGTCAACGTGCTGGCATTTATTTGTAATAGAACAAGAAAGCAAGTACAGTGTAGTTCCCGTTGCTCAGTGCAGCCGAGATGCATCCTTCAACGAATATCTTGCGCTTGCAGCCTTGTAGCAGAATTGTACAACTACAAAAAGCTGGGAAGCAAAACATAAATCGAAACAAATTGCAAATGAACACAGAAAAGTAGGAACTATGTGAATACGTTAATCGGCGAGATGAGATCTATGGCGCGTGTCATTTCTAGCGTCGGGATTCGTAACCGGTTGCCTGCGGGCCGTGTGTTTGAGACCCTGCTCTGAGGGAACAAAGTGATGTTCATAAGCACCCGATGAGGCACACACAGACCAACAAAAGCTGCGATATATTAAAAAGAGTGAGAGCGCGACTCCGCGTGCACCGTTCGCGAGCTCTAGAGAAGGGGAAAGTTCGTTGGTGGCATTATTTATTTGGTCCCGGAGGGCTCGGGCAATACGGCTGAAGACGTCGGAGATCCTAATCGTTTGCAGATGGCGTTCCGGCGGCTTAATATCGTCTGCTTTTCTTGTTTGTTTGTTTTTCCTTTTTTTTTTCTCGTTTGTTTTGGTCGGGAGAACCGTGTGGGCTGTGAATGTTCAACACGGCTTGTTTTTACTTTTTGGGACGTTGGGCGACGGAGGGGGATGGTTTTATAAAGTTTTTATACGAACCCTTCTCGCGCATTTCGCTGCTCGATTTGGAACCGACGCTCAAGCCTGTCGTCTGCTAACTCGAGCTGGCTGTGGCTGGGTTTAGGAATGTCGCGAACCCGTCGGTTTTCAAGTTAGACCAAGTTCGAATTTGTCGACCTGCTAACTCGAAGTTCGATAAAAGTTCGACTGAAGTTGCGACTCTTGTGCGCATGCGCCAACATTCAAAACGAGCTGACGTCGCTTGGCGGAGGGAAAGTGCAATATTTTTGGAATGTATTGTTTTATTGTTTCGTAATAAACAAACTCATCAAAACCACACTTTTCCTTCTATATTGTGTAAACCTTGGTAATCATTTTATATATTATAAAAAAACAAGAATGTGTAAAATATTTGTTTTTCAACAATTACATTTTTGTATCGAAGTCGGGCAACACTGTCTGTAAGTTGAAACTCGAAGTTTCGCCGCAACAGTCGAACCTGAGGTGCGACAAAAGTTCGCGCCAACTCTAGGAGGGGAAAGGGGGGGGGGGGTTAGGAAATTTGGTTTCCGGTTTGGAACGTGAAGGTATTTTGGGAGGGGATGAGCTCAGCGTGGTTTGGTGTGGTGGCGGTGTTCCGCCGCGGGATTTCGATCAGTCAGGCAACGGCTCCAGACAGGAAACGTTTAGTGCGCATACCTCATCGAAAATGGAAAGGGACGTGTCGGATATAACTTCTATTTCCACCAAACAGTTTTCGTCTTTCCTCCTTTTTTTTTCTTCTTTTTTTTTTTAGTTTAGCGAAAATAGGAAGTTTGGCGAGCTATAGCTGACTCGGTACGTAATCTTCCACGGCAGCGTTCCAAACAAAGCATTTGCAAAAAAAAAAAAAAAAAGACGGAAGAGGGTTTTTGTTTGTTTTTCGGTGGGAGGTTACCAATTTTTTTTTATGATGAATTGACATATTTGTATGTAAACGTAAGATCAGGCATTTCAGTATGAAACGCGTATGAACTATACGCAAAACCTGTGTGTGTGTGTGAGAGGCAACGTTACTAGAACACTCAGTTGGGAAACTCGCCGTTGAAATATGGACCGCTGGCGTCCACCGAGACCGAGCTAAATACGATAACAGCGCCACCCTTTAGCGACGAGTTGAAACATGAAAGTTGCCTTATATGGCTACTACTAGAGTCACTGAATGTTCCCAGAGTACCGAAACTCCCAGGCTGTTTTCTTTATTGTGGTCATCTTGAGCTCTTAGAAAGCATGTTTTTGCGTAAAAACAAACGAAAAAAAAAATCTTTTTGTAGGAACTTTCATTGGAGATTATAGTACAAATTAACATGCGCGTGATGTTTCCTAAAATCTTTAGTTTACAAGGTTTTGCGGCACAATTAATATTGTTTTTATTCAACCACGTCTCACCGGTGATTTCAGGTAGCGCGTCCCGACCTTGGCGCATCCTAATTTCGTTAGTAATTCGCGGCGCGTCCGCTTGGGAGGCGGGGGTGGCATCCCTGAGACCTCTTCCACCGTATACGTTTCGGCGCCGAAACGGCCGATTGAAGCCAAAATGAAACACTCACAGCGGACGCTATCGAATGCCATACTCCCTAACCAATACCAGCAGCCGTGCAGTTCCCCGAGTGGCCGCTGCGAGAGAAATGGTGGCGTTGCGATCGCCATTAGCTCGGTTCTCGAGTACGGATCGGTGCCAATTTTTGAAAAGCAGGCTGTATGGAAGTTTCCCAACTTAGTTGTTCTAGTAACGTTGGTGTGCGGGTAGAGACTTTCTGGTATAGACCGTTCCATTAGGGTCATAGCAGAGATGGTAAAGGAGAAAAAATGCACTCCCCCTCTCACCCCGCATGTCGTCCGCTCCGCCGAGTGGGCTGTAGGTAGCGTCCGGCTGGCGTGCAGACTGTGTTTAAAATCGCGCCATTTTGGAACTTCTAAGCGCAGATGCGCAGATTTTGGTATGCCAGTTGTCGTGTAATACTAAGCTAGATAAAAAGAGACTAACAGGGTCCAATTGCGCTGTTACCTGCGTGCAAATAAAAAAAAAATAGGGAAAACTGTGTCAGATTGGCCGGTCTCTCCGGCGAAAAGTAAATCCGGTTGCTGTACCTTTTTTACTATAGAAAGTTCGTACTGGTGTAGGCCTTTAGCGACCATGAGTGGAAGTCTGAAATAATAAATAAAAACGTGCTCTCCTACCGCAATACACGCAGTAGTTGAGAGTAGTTCTGCCGGCTGACTCAACTGCTATTTAAGTAACGGAAAAAAGATATGCTAGTTGATCATTTACAGAAATAGAACAACAGAGAGCTATAGGATGATTTTGGAGTAGACATAACTATTCTAAGAACGCGAACCACTTTACAACGGCAGCCACGAGCGAGAGTTCGGCGTTCCATACAGCCCGCCGATACAGCTCAAAGATGGAGAACGGCAACCTCCCGGTTTGTCGTCTGCTAGCGGAGTCGGGCGCGTGTCCTCTCTCTCTCGTTTTACCCCTCCGAACCTGCTGAATTTCCCGGACGTATGGAGAGGGCGCTGCGGTCGAACAAAATGGTGCCGCACAGAGAGCGCCAAATGGAATGGTCTATAATCCCTGACAAGTTGAGAAGGGTAGGGAAGAGATTTAGTTGTCCCGCCCGCCAGCACGAGTTTTCTACCTTCGGTTACGCTTCGGCGTCTTGTACACCTCGGGGGACACGCGCGCTCAAGTATGGTGCACCCTGGACAAAAAAGTGGTCCCTCGATTTCCGCCCGGTGACGTCATGCAAGTGTCACGCTGCCGCCGGCCGCGATCCTGGCGGCGTCCCACCTGTTCTGCTGCAGGTCGCTCTCCTGCAGACTTGTACCGTACGCATTACAAGTAATCAAATTACTTTTAATCGATTACTTTTTGGAGTAACTTTGTAATAAGTTGATTACTTTTATTAGGTAGTAATCACAAAAGTAATCTGATTACTTTTTGAAGAAGTAATAAAAATTACTTCTAACCGTTACTATTTTTCCACGGACCCCCCCTCCCCTCCTCCCTCCTCCTCCTCCTCCTGCTTACACACCTTTTTTTTTCTGAAATGACAAAAATAAAATTTGCTCTTTTTTCTAACGGAAAAAAGAAAGATTTTTGCGGAGCTGTAGGAAACGAGGTCAACCCCTTTGTATATACAGTTTCTGTGGAATGTCCGTTTTTTTTTTTTTTCTTTTCGAGCTAGGACTGGGAGTGGGAAGCCCCAGGGAGGCCTAAGTGCGTGACAAAGGCCATTCAGGGCGAAGTTTGAGGGAGCAGAATGTAGTTTTGCAAGCCCTTCGTTCAACTGGTTCAAACTAGCCCCCTCACGCACACGCACACACAGAAATAAAAAAAACAATCCTGCTTACGGTACCTACTCGCAGCCCGTAGGAGAACCAGAACCGAAGAATGTCTAAAACGGATGCAAAATATAACAAAGCCAGTTCAAATATTTCCCTATTTCCCCTACGTGGTCTTTGTGACAAGCAAGGTTTCGAGTTGAGAAGTGGTCGGGGCGACCTCTTCCGCTAATGGATACTACGCATGATCCCTTTCAAATCCTGGAGTTGCAGCTCTTTTGTATAACATGCGAGTTCATCCGCATGTGGATAATAAAATGGGCGACGCAAACTTTGAGCGACGACAACTTCCTCCGCTCTGAGGGAGTAGCCGTGCTCACGGAGCCTGTCGTTTAGGCAGCGTCCTGTTTGCCTCAGAGCCACGGTGGGTTGGAATTTTTCACTTCACTTTAAAGAGTGTCTATGTGAACCGTCTTTTGATACCACCATAGTTATGGGAAAACACCGGGACAAAACAACCCGGGAGGTGCTGGAAGCTTTTACATCCACAGTGGAGGAGCAGGTTGCGTCAGCACACCATCTGTCTCGTTGTCCAACAAAGAGTTAGAGTTCTTGAGACTGACTATGAAGGCCCAGCGCGTGCCATAACGACCACATATCATGGCACAGGTTACACGTGCGATTTATGGTGACCAAAATATTTTTCTTTCTCCTTTTCGTCTATTAAAATATCTAGTTGCGAGTCGGCGCTCTGTTCTATCCGGTGTGTCTCATCCCTTTATGTCCTTCTGCGCTGTGTATTTTTCATTGTGTACAACCAAAACCAACTATACCCAACTTTCTACTTTATTCTTATTGCTGAGGCCACTTACCAAATATTTCCCAAACATTAAAAAAAAATTTAAAGTGTTGAACTTTTGCGTCTTTAGTGAGGCGATGAAAGGCAGGCGATTGATTGGTCCGGCGACAAGTGCAATTATAGACAAATGTGCAGCAAACACCGTTCGCGGAAGAAACAGAGAAACGAGCGCAAGAAAAGCGCGCCGACAGCCGTTGCTTCACCTGACTATGATGTCATCCGCTGTTCCGTTTAGTGGTCGTAACCCCTTCCTTTTATTTTGTTTAATTTAAATTACCAAACGGCTCTCCTGGCGCGGTGTTTTTTCACCTTATACTCGTTTTACGCTTATAAATCCGAGCGCAGTTCATGCTACGACCCGACAATGCCAATCACGCGGCATAAAAAGAAAAGAAAAAAAAGAAAATACAAATACATGCGACCATTAACAACAGCCTTTTTTTCTTTTTTTTCTTTTTTTTGTAAACGAGTTCGCGTTTTGTTGCCGAAGGCGCGGCTCGTACACGTGGATTTTGCGCTTAAAAAAAAAAAAAACTAGTTTGTCTTTACAAATTGTCCCCGTTTCCCTCTGTAATGCCTCCGTGCTCCGAGTTTAAAAAGAAATAAATAGATAAATTAATCAATAAACGAGTAAACCTTTCCTGTGGGGTTAAAAGTCAGAGCGCAGCGGGCGCTACTAAAGTGCCTCGATACTTATTTTTAACAAGTAACGACAACCAATACAAATGACAAAGCACATTCCGCTGGAACAAAATGGCGGCATCCAGTTCCAACCTCTGCCGTGCGCCGCCATTCGCTGCCAAAAGCCTGCACCGTCACGCAATCGGCGCTTCAAAGAATGTCGCTACTTGTAGGAAGCTCTTATCTAGGGCCCTTAGGCGCTATCGAGCCCAATCGAACAGTGCCAAAATCGCACCGTCATGGCTTTCGTCGGCTTTGTTTGTGCGTTCTCGCGCCAGCTAACCCAATCGAGCGCGGGCGGTGCCCTCGCGCTTTTTAGTATGTGTGTGTCTGTGCATGTTTGTGTTCCTCGTAGCCTTTGACTGCGCGGTTGTGAACAACCGGAGTGTATACCGTACCAGCTGCCTGCAATTCCGATAAGATCGTGCTTTTTCATCCGCGCTGTGCAGCGTTTTCCGAACACTGCGCCAGTTTCCCGAGGCGCTATGGTGTGGACGCGCTACGTACAAAAACAAGGAGGACGCCACCTGCCGCACCTGCACGCAAAAAACAAGCGTGCGTTCTCTCGAGTGGTATCGCAGAAAACCGGCGCATAGAGGTGGTTGTACGAGGCTTGCCTTTATATCTGCTTCTAGAGCACGTTTAATGCTTGACGAACGTTTGGATCATCGTCGTGCAGAGATGGTAATAGTACAATGAAGAATACATTGTTGAAAAGTATTTCAAGCCCATAATAAATAAAACAGTGCGTAAAAAAAAAAAAGAGGCGATAAGCGTTTATTGGAACTGCGTGGTCTATAGCCCACTTGGTAGACGGCCCCAGTACTCGTCGTGAGCGGCCAGAATTAAGAAATCACACCGGTCACAGTCTAACGCAAATCTGTTCCCTTAGATCGACAACAGCGGCACTACTCTTATAATTACTAATTTTTCATTCTTCTTAAATGTCCCGGTATTCTGCTAGCGTGTGGTATATACGTCTAATCATTGTAACCCAGTGTAGTAAGAATCACAACTGCAGTACTTGTAAATACTGCTAATAATTAGGCTGGGCACTTGATCGATTAACCTACCGATTAATCGATTAATGCTTTAATCGCGAGTTTTCTTTTTTTTCAGACTGGTTAAATTTTGACAAAAATTAAAATTAAGAATTCAACGCTTTCACTACGCAGACATGGACGAGTTTGGACCTGAAGTAAACTGTAGGGGCGAGATGTGTAACTCCAAAAAGCCCAGAAGGTTATCCGTGTGTCCCCCATCCACTTCAACTCCGTGCGAGTGTCCCTCTAGCGCAGCAGAGACTGTTCTGAACAATCAGCTAGGAGCGCGCTATTGCTGCAGAAGATCAACGAACCTCTTTGCCTGTGCAGCTAAAGTAATCATTTGGGAGGGTGGGTGTCTTTTGACTGTTCTCAACTACGCATCGAGGTTCATTTAAAATCCGAAATTGTACGTTGCGCCGTTTATTACATGTTCGGCAGAGGCAAACAGTTTCATTTTGATTTTTTTAAACTGTTACGATGGGAATGAACGAAGCCGATCAATCGATTAAAGGATTGCGATTAATCGGGTTAACATTTTTAATCGACGCCCAGCCCTAGTAATAATTAACACATATTCTTGGCCCAGTCATAGTCTTGGTCTCTGGGCCCACCCTGCAGTTGTGTTCACGCTCTACTCTTTCGACGCAGAGTCCCTTTCTTTTTCCGGCTCGGGGTTGGGAAATGTGGAGAACGTACCTCATTTATTAATTCCGAAAACAAAAAAAAGTGACGTGACGATGTTTATGGTGTGCTCGAAGTACCCCATAACAATACGGAGCATTGTATGGTCACGTGACCACGTGTCGCCAGGGTATCACGTGACAGGGTGGCACCTCGTGACCTGGTCACGTGACACGGTAAAATTAGGTGACGTCAGGAGGCACTTGTCTGGACGGACGTCACAGGTCACGTGACGTCCAGACGAGTATTAGACGTACTCCAGAAGGTAGGGCGAGGGAAAGGAAGACCGGGAAAGGAGAAGCAGGCGGAACGCTGGAGAGAGGAGGAGATTTCCCCTTCTCCTCTCCAGCGTTTTTTTTTTTTTTTTGCGGCTTTTATTTATTCGCAGAAGGGGCTGAGATAAAGGCCTGATGCCTGACAGAAAAACAAATGGAAACAGTCATTTTATAAATATCTGAAAAACACATGAAATACAGTGACGCAACTCGAACAACTACACAAGCGGCACAGCTTGAACAATGTGGGGCGATATATGCTTTTCATAACCCAGAAGTGAAATAAAATTAAAATAAAGAGGAAGATAGACACCAGTTTGTACATATCTAATAAAATTTATAAACAAGGATTTATAAAACAAAGCGGAAACAGGCTAAATCAAAACCAAAAATGAGGCTTCAAAACCAAAAATGAGGATACAAGAGGTTTGTGTACGTTATGTTTCATTGAAAATATATATAAAAAGATATACATGTCTTAAATAGATGAAAATGCGATATCACTGCAAACCAGAGCTCGTCTGCGGTCTTTTTTGAGCATTTGAAAAGGGTCAAATTAACATCAATACCGGGGAATTGAATAATTTAGTACTCGTGTACGATAAACTTTGCTTGCCATAGTTTGTTCGTATGCTTGGGATTTTACGTTTGGGGTCTCGTAATGTGTAGGCACTAGAATGAGGTGTCTGTGTCAAATGAGATTGTTTTTGTAGATCCATTGAATAATTTAAAGTGACATATCTGGTCTGCCTTCAATATATTATATTTAACAAAAAGTGGTTGAGTGCTCAAATTTCTGACATTACCTCTGTAATTTTTGCAAATACGAAGAATTTGTTTTTTCTGAAGGATGATTAGTTTGTTGTAGTTAGATGCTGGTCTACCCCAAACCAACATACCATAACTGATCTTAGAATAAAAGAGAGAATAATGCAACGTCTTTTTAAGCCAAGTGCGTGGGTATCAAATTTTGCATTTTGTATATAATACCAATAACTCGAAGACAGCTCTGCCTTCAGTCTATTTACATGGGTGGGCCATGTGAGCTCTTCGCTAAACCAGACGCCCAAGAACTTTTTAGTCTGCAACTTATTCTGTAACGGTGTTTTCAAATATAATATTATATTTGAATAGAGTTGTTATATGTTACTAGAGTTGTTGTCTCGCTTACTATAAACAGGTTTGAAGGTTATGTATTTTGTCTTACTTGTGTTTAGCGTTCCGTCTGCTTCCTCCTCTCCGGCCTAGGGTGCCTTCATGAAGCGAACATGAAAGGTGCACTCTACCCCTGCCTTCCTTTCCTCGCCCTACCTTCTTGGGCTCCAACGGACTAGAGGAACTTTGCGAAAGCCTAAGCATGTTCTTAGCTCTTTACATTTTTTTTTGTAGTGTTTGATTACGGGTGCTAAAAAGGGCGGCCGCTTTTTGAGCAAGGTTTTAACACGTTCGCTATTCTCGGAGCCCTTTTTGAATGGAGCGTCTGTCTAGCCGCGCCTGCGTGTATGTCGTACAGTATATATTTCTGAGGTTTGTGTACACAATCTCGATTGTCGCGTCTGGGCGACCCCCCCCCCCCCTCCCTCCCTCCCCGCGTTCCTGACCATCCTTTGATGCCTCCCACGCCCTCGCGCATGGATGCGTTTTTGGTGATGTCGGGGGGGGGGGGGGGTCGCGTTTCGCGCGTGCTTGGGCTTGCAGGGGGGACGGGCGAGAGCCTTCGTGGCTCACCCGAAATAGCAATTTCTGCGCTCTGGCTGCGGCCGCGCCGTTTCCGAGCAAAGGGCCCCCCGCCAGCGGCCACGCATCATCAACAGAGCGCTCACTTGTCAGCCTTTTACTGCCTTCTTCAGCGTCCACGAGCGTGTACACTGTAGAGTAACGACTTGGAGGAACCTTTTTTTTTTTTTTTTTGAAGCGCGAAATGCCTTTTTTACGGAACCCTTAATCGCGGAAATTTGTCTGGTCGTGCACTCGACGTCCCGTGACGTCATGGCACCACGACTCGACACTGTGACGTCGACTCGCGTCAGGTCACGGGACTTCAGTTTCTGCGCTAAATCTAGCGGGGAAATTCCCGAGTTGTGCCGTCACGTGACGACGCGACTTGACACCGTGACGTATCGCGTCAGGCGACCACGCCGCACGACGCAAAGGATCGTGGTGCCTGCGGGAACGCGTCTCCGACGGGTGTGTTTGCCGGCGCACTAAAAATTAGTCCCTCGATTTCTGCCCGATGACGTCACTGAAGTGTCACGTTGTCGCCGACCGCGATCCTGGCGGTGTCGCAGCAGCAGCGGTGGTTGGGCTAGGTGGCGCAAGGTACCGCCCGCTACAAAGGGTCTAGCCATCAACATCCATCCATCCATCCATCCGGGTGTAGCAGACGCCCGCTGGTACCCGTCGTCAGGATCGCGACATCCAAACAACACGACGGGCCGGCTTCTGTGATGTCATTGGTTACCACTTCAGGGCCGCTTTTGATGCGTGGGTGGGACAGGACGCTAAACACACGAGTCGAAAGCGCGTTCTAGGCACCTTGGTCACGTGACGTTAGATCAGGTGGCTTCAATTGCTCCGCTAAATTTAGGGGAAAGTAATAAACAATATGTTCTCGTTTATGTATCTCCCCGAAACTACTGGTTAATGCGTCCCACGTGTCATGGGACTTTGAGACTAAAGGTCACTGGTACAGTGGCGAATCCAAGGGGGGAGGGGGCGACCCCCCCCCCTCTCCCCCTTCTTGGAGTGCAATTTGGCATGGGTGGACCCCCGGTGCACACGAAAGAATGGGAAAATAGCATCCTTACAAATTTTCCGCCCCCCCCCCCCCAAAAAAAAAAAAAAAAAACCGGATCTTTTGGATTTTTTTTTTGCACTGGTAAACATTTTTGTTTCGTTTATGATTTTTCTTGGATTGGAGATCATACTTTTAGTGGTGCGTCGGGGACATGTGACATCGGGAATGGTGTACACGGCATGCGTTTGACACCATTGTACCACGCTGGTGGTGGCCATTCCTGCTTGTCCTTGTTGCCGTACTTCACCAATCAGAAATTCCATCGCAATATCCGCTAATGTATTGGTGGCGAGATGTTTCGCTGGTGTGATTCTGACTTTTTTTTACTTAAGACGTAATTTTCGCGAACGTTTTCGAAGAACTCTCATCTCGCAAGAATCGGTTCAAATCTCCAATGGGTTAGGACTCCCCGACGACAGAGACACTTACTATTCGCTCATACCTTTGCCGAAAGTTCTACGACCAGCCGCCAGGATCGCGGCGTACATGCCGACTCCTATGGCGCCATCTGTCGCCGCTTCGGGGCCACTCGTTGCATGGGCGGTAGGTGGGACGATAAACAGACCGGTCGGAGACGCCTTCCCGGCATCTTAATAAAAGCCTGGCAGTTCGACGGCGGAGCCATAGAGTGCCCGGTCGCAGATTTGGAGCGCGAGGATCTGGTAGCAGAGAGCATTTCTCGGGGAGTCACTGGTATTCAGCGCACAGCTTTTGCAGCGGCGAGGACCCGAAACATGGTTTTCAAACCCGACGAGAAAAGAAGCGGTAACCCGAGGAGCGCGAGAAGCACGAGCGGACATTCTATCCCTCGGCAGAAGTGTGTTTCGGCGTCTCGCCGCAGCGGGGCGCCCGTTACATGACTCTTGTCTGCCGCTCTACCTTTTCACTTTCGGCGGCCGCGTCACGTGACGATCTGCTAGGCTTTGTCAGTGTATAGGGGGCTATGACTGAAGATAATACAAAATGAATATACATAAATATCACCCTCTTAAGACAGCATGTTTTACCATGGAAAAAAACAACAACGAAAAAAAAGCCGCTCTTTGAGTTTATTTTGCTGTACTTCGTTCCGGCAGGAGTTGGCAAACGGTGAAAGCTGGCCCTTTAGTGAGCCAATGAGAGTTGAGATTACGACACAGCGCCTGAGGGCCCTCGACGGGGTGTCGTCACGTGCCTCGCTCTGACGCTCCTTTTTCAATTGTACTGTAGTCGTTAAGCAATGCACAGCGTGGCGTGGCCGAGGGTATTGCGGTATACATTTGCCGGTAAGAACGCCGTAGAGGAATCACGAAGCAGAAAGCTTCAACATAAAAGACCACGCCTTGCGTTCCTAAAGCTGTCAGTGACACATTACAATGGATTCTCTTTTAGCAGATGGGGAAACATTTTCATAGCTGGCGGAATTCAGACACGACGGAATCACGAATGATTCCGTGTTTCAATGTCTATTGGACGTGTTCTATTGGATATTCAGGCTCGTTGGATGTCTCGTTGGACACTCGGGCCACAGCGCGAACGATTCTCCATGTCCGCTTCCAGGAACCAGGAAGGGACGATGACGTCTTCTAGCCGTCCGGCAGACGGCCACCACCCGACCAAGACCTGGCGTCGAATACCGCCGACGGCACCGAAGAGGGCGACGGACGTCCGGCGGCGGTCAGGAGCCCTCTGACCAGGACGTGGACCTCCAGGAGGCCATCGACGACGACGTCGGCGACCACGTCATGAGCGGCAGCAGCCCGGAGGGCCGGCGGCGGACGCCGAGGCGCCGTGCCAGCAGCGTCGTCGTCGGTTCTACTGCCGGAGTGGGCCTTCAGCAAGCTGGCGCACTGCCTGGACCAGCGGCCCTCGTCCAAGACGTGCGGGGCCCTTGTGGTCGGAGGACCGGGGTGCGGCAAGACCGCCTTCTTCCAGGAGATGGTGGACCCGACGGGACCCGCTGGGGCAAGGCAGCACGCGCTGAGTCGGCGCCTGTTGGCCTACCACTTCTGTCAGGTGAGCGGGAGGCGTCTTCGCAGGAACCGTGACGTGAGTCGTGGGTAACGACCGACGCGACTGTCCTTCAGCCTAGCCTCACGTCAGGCCTCAAGCCATGCTTAGCCTCGTATCAAGCTAAGCCTCAAGCGCTGCCTCAACGGTAGCGCAACGCTGGTCTCAAAGCCTATAGCCTCAAGGCGGGCTATGAAGCTGAGAGGTTAGAAACGTGCCTTTCTTCTAGCCTCATAGACTAGAAGACCGGCACGCTGCGGTCTGTGCGCTGTCTGTATACGCGTAAAAGTGCTATATTTACGTTCCAAAACCTCGTGCTAAGCAAATGTCGCTTTTGCAGCGAGCCAAACGCCAGAAAATGCAAATTAGACGTGTACAGCAGTCAGGTCGTTCTATATGTGGTGACACTGGTTCACGCTATAATAAATTTAGCTAATTCAGTACTACCGACCGCCGACCCTCTGGTCGTTAACGTGCATAACGCAGTAACGATAGCACGAACGCACGCCGGTACGGCGCTGTCCAGATCGACACCGGCAGGGACTGGATCGAACGATTTTGACTTCTACTTCCTCTTGTTACATGCAAGTTACGAAGTGGCGCTTTTTGGCACCAGCTTAGCGCAACGAAAAGGATACACAAATGTCTGTCGTTCGCTTTCTTTGTGATCCTCGATCGTTTAGAACGCTGTGTTCTCCTCTTTCGATGTACCCCCCCCCCCCCCCTTTTTTTTATGTCTCTTCTACTGTTTTTGCCATTTTCTATCGCAGTCCCAGGCGTTTTTTCTTCTTATTTTTTTTTAATTGAACACTTTCATGAAACGTTTTAAGAGGCTTTTCAGCAACCTGCTCTGCAAACGATCGATTCCGACCGCGGTCGTCGAGACGAGCGACAGCGCTTGCGCATGAACGGTATCCGACCGGCCATGATGGCAACTGTCGTCTGCAAGACGGGGTTGGGGTTTCTTCTTCTGCTCCACTCGACCCCCGGGGTCCCCCTTGCGGTCCTCCTTGGCGCAGGCCCACGACGTCCACGCGCTGGACGTGTCCGCCTGTGCTGAGCCTGGTGCGTCAGCTGTGCCAGCGCGGGGAGCTCCTGGAAGGCTACCGGGAGCGGCTGCGCGACGCTGAGCCGGCGGCCGCGGCTCTGGACGGTTCCCGCTGCGACCGGTGTCCCGACGAGGCGTTCAAGAGGGGCGTTTTGTTCCCGCTTGCTCGAGATCGAGGCGCCGCCGCAGCCCTGCTTCGCTCCTGGTGGACTCCGTCGACAGAGTCACCGCTCGTTCGGGTGGGTCTTCTTGGCACGTGCAGGCATGGCCAGCGGGGCCATCGATTTCTGACCTCTTGCGAAAATCCCAAGAGGCCATGCGCGAAGGCCATAAGCTGACGGCGCGGTGGGATGCGCTCGCCGGGCCGATCAACCGCCTCCTTTCGTTGCCTGGAGCCCGCTCTCAGCGCGTGGTGACGTGCCGGAAGAACACGTACGTGCTGGGCCCAGTATGAGCACGCCAGCTCTCACCGCACCATCTGACGCTGCAGAAGACGAGAGAGAGAGAGAGAGAAAGAGATGGGGAGGGGCCAGCCTGGGTGGGGCTAGCGCGCAGCTGCTCGCCTGAGTTTTCTCCGTCGCCTCCGTCGTCCGCTGCTAAAAACAAAAAAAAAAAACCAGATAGTTCCCACCATTCCTTTTGACTGCCGCGGATGTTTTGCAAGAGATATATTCGTCAGCAGTGAGCCATCCACCGCCACTTGTCAGCCCTCGTGAAGCGCTGTATCTACTAAAAATCACAATGGCGCTTGGGAAGTCTTCCGGATCGGTCGAAGCGCGCAGCTCGCGAAAAGTCACCGACGACCGTGGGCATTTCTCTCGCGTTGCGCTTGTGCCTGCGCACCGCGCGCCGTAGAGCTGCGGGCTTACACGTCCGCAGCCGTCGCTTTAGCCCATAGCGGTATGCCGGTCAGCGGAGGATTCGAAGCGAGGTAGACCGCCGAGAGAAGGCACAGAGCCAGCTGCGCCAATCTCCTGCGGCCAACTTGTCACGTGTCCTCCTTGGCGAAGGTCCGTGCTTTCGAGCGGACCGGAGCCTTGGGAACGCAGACGGCTCGTGGTCTCGGTGCGGATAGCCTTCGATCAAGAGCGGGTCGGGTTGGCGTGTCGCAGGCGACCGGAAACGCTGCAGGACCGTCTCAACATCAGCAACAGCAACAGCAGCAGCAGCAGCAGCAGCCATCGGCGTCATCGGGCAACGCGAGCAAGACCATCGCCGAGCTGCTGGCGGCTCCATCAGCAGCTCTTTCCCCAGTGGCTGCTCCTGGTGTGTTCGGCGAGGAAGGCAGGCAAGACTCATCGGGACGCGCATGTTCAACGGGCTTCAGGAAGGTGAGTTATGATATTCGTGTGATCACATGGCCCATAGTCACTGACAAGGATGACACTTGTCCCCTTCCAGCGCGGGCTGTGGATAACACTCCGCGGGTGTCGTGGTCCCAGAGTTGTAGCTGCTGACGACGGCGAAAGCCTGAATCACCACGTCCTTGTTATCGACGTTGCCTTCAGAGCGCTGGCGTTGCCATCGTCGATGCTCGCCGCCGCCGCCTTCCAGCACTTTCTGTTTCTCTTTATGGTCTGCTCGATTTTTAACCGCAGCCACGGCAATCTTTGTTTTCGCCACGGATCCAGATATCGATAGACGATCGGCAGCACCACGCGGAAACCAGATACCGGATATTCACGCCGCCGGTGGTGCGGTGAGCGCCAGCCATTACCAGCAGCGCAGCAGGTAAACATCCAGATAAATGACGTTGTGACGAATACAGATTATAATGACAGGCGCAGCAGTAATGCACGGTTACAAAGCCGTGACAATATCGGCACCAGCATCGCCTGCTCGATTGATTTTCTTGATATTCGATTCGCTGGTTTCTTCAGCATACTGAATTTGCTGGCTGAAGCGCAGTTCTTTAGCATCATTATCAGGAATGTCATCGGCAACGAGGACGATAATGGCAGACGATACCGCTCTCCTGCATCGTGGCGTCAGCAGGCAGCGTCGGCAACATCCACCCTGCGCGATGTTGCCAGCGGTAAATGGTTAGCGCAGTTCTGTTCAGGTTGTGGCGGAAGCGGCAAAATGCATCCGCCGCCAGAGCATCAGAAAAATCGCCTGTCGTTTTTAACGCAGCAAAGAATGTTACCGGATACCGGTTTTCACAGGTTAAAGTCGATAACGACGATAATGTCTTCACGGATCACGACGCCAGAAATGGCATCAAATAAATCCACGAACCACGGATTTGCCTGACTAACGGTTTCATCCACGGTTGAGGTTGGTCGCACGAACGTTCGCGATTGCCTTCCAGTTCAACACCAGAACAACCACGCGCTCATCAGTTCATTGCCGCCCAGTTCTTTATCGCCTTCCGGTTTGCTGTCATCAGGTCACCGAAGGTCCTGCGGGAATCAACGCCGCACCGGTAATTGCGGTAAGAAGTGCAGACTCAAAAGACGTTTAAGTTTGAAGGTTGCTTCGAGCAAGTAGGCTCGGTGTAAACAGCAGGTATGAGGAGATGTTGATAATTGTTACCAGTGGCCATCACCGACTTGTTGTGCCTGATCTCACTCCGGTCCGATTCCGATTGCGATTTTCAGCCTCGACGCCGACATCTCAGCTACGGTTCAGGCTTTTGCAGCCCGACGAAGTCGTGACCAGCGCAGCAGAATCCCACGCGGAATGCTCCAGTTTTAGCGTCTGTTTCAGGAAAACGACGCGGAACAACGCGCGCCGCCATCACGCCGGTTACATGAACATCGTTAACTCGCTGATGCTCTGGTTACCAGCCGCAGGAAGATTTAACTAAATGAATTCCACGCAGTGATGTAGACCAACAGGTCATTTCGATAATATCCCAACTGTCACTTATTACGGGCGATAGTTTTCATCAATACCTGATTGTTATGGTGTTTTCCAGCGTCACAGACGCCCATCAATAGAGAAGAGAGCGGGGATAACGCCCATATCAGCAGACATAACGAGGGTTATACCTTCGCCATCACGCTGCGTTCAATCGCCGCGGTAACGCAGAGCCTCTTCGTCGCCGACGTTGTTGCGGTTGTTTGCCAATGACGGCAATACCATCGAGTCGTCAGGTCCATTTTCCAGGCCCGCCGCACAACAATGACGGTTTCCAGCGCCGTTTGTTTTTCCAGATTGCGTTCGCTGCCACCAGCAGTCAACGGTTCAACGGTGAAAAATAAGGCGAGCATTGCCTGTAATGCTCATCTTCCGGTTGCCTGCATGTTGCCACGAAATTGTTCTGCAGCGGAAAGAATGTTTCAGAGAGATGCGCGATAAAATAAACAGCGCCCGAGCGCCACGACCTTGCGCAGCGCACGGAGTTAGTCATACAGAATTGAGATTTTTCCCCTGCTGAGCATAAACCAGGAAGAAATCTTCGACCAGCGGACAACCAGTTTCGGCAATGAACGCAGGTAACGGATGAACGCTTTTCAAACGCGCATTTTCACCGTTAGAGGCAAACAGAATTCGCGCCGAGCGCAGAGCAACCGCTCTTCCAGACGTCATCCGGCTTTGAGCGGCCAGAACGTAGAGGAGAGGAGATTATCGACGCGCCGAGGTCACGGATCGTCGATGCCTGAGAGCGCACGAACGGTAAGCGATAGCTGCAGCAGCGGCGAGGTTACCGGTCATTGGCTGCGAGATTGCGACGACGGCATTGAATGATTTGTCACGGTCGTTCAGCGTTACCGGCAAGATCAGGCAGAATCAGCTGCTCTTTGCGCGCGGCGTCGCTGTTGTCGCCAGCACAA
Source organism: Ixodes ricinus (assembly GCA_037355805.1). Lineage (NCBI taxonomy): Eukaryota > Metazoa > Arthropoda > Arachnida > Ixodida > Ixodidae > Ixodes > Ixodes ricinus. The sequence goes on along the minus strand of JAZHYW010020970.1, from coordinate 18,164 downwards.
ACCAGATCTTTATACGCCATGTCCTGACGCTGACTGCTGAATGCCCATAGCCATGCCCGCTGGTGTGTTGTCGAGTTGCCAGCTCTTGTTCTGCTGTAAACCGTATTGCTTCTTCAATCAAAAATAACAAAACCATTTCATGAAGAACAATGGTCAGCATAACGGTATTTAATCAACTTAAAAAACGCAATACCGGACAAGAGAGCAGACCAGACGCATCAAAGCGTTTCAGACGCAATGCCTGCTGCAGATATTCGCCGCCCAGTAAAATATTGTCGCACGATTTAGCGCACTTTCAGCCTGTTTATTGCTCAAACCCAGAGGACTGTGGAGTAAAGCGCAGACGCGCCAACACGGTAGCCCCATTTAATGTACATGGATACGCGCTTCCAGTGATAAGCGCCAGTTCCAGACGCCAGAGCGGCAACAACTTTCAGCAGAGTTCGATAGCGGCGATGCATTACGCAGCGCTGGCGACCGCATAGCCGCTTATTACGGCGGCATCCAGACCGTGAGCACCGGATTTACGACAGGTAATAAATAATCTTTATTTTTAATACGGGCAGAGCTGGTTTCCAGGCTGAACGCGACAGCAGAGCGGATAACCTGTCGAACAACCAGACCGAGAGCACAGTTTAGCCGGACGATGTGGTCTGGTGACCGGCGCGCGAAGAGGTCACCAGCAGATACTCTGCAGCGCCGTTACCACCAGGTAACACTGAATAATGACCAGGATCAAGAACGGTCGGCAGTTCAGAGAGCAGAATATCCGCCAGACTTCGGCACCAGCCCGCGCACAATACGGCAAGCGTCGCCGCACAGGTACAGACCAGTTCCCCACCAGCGGCAATTTTCCGTCTTCACGGTCAGCGATGACGGATCAGAGATCACGGCCTTTCATTACCAGCGCAGGCAGACGGCATTCTTTACGGCACGGATCGCCAGCAGGTGATATGGCGCTACCCGCCGATCTTTCGCCCTTTATCGTTATTAATATTGCTGTATTAATTGTTGACTTCGGTCGTGCTTTGACTTCGCGTGCACGAGGCGTTATCGAAAAGAGGAAGCTTCGCGCTAAAGGGACAACTGAAAGGCCTCTCTGCCGTTCTAGCCCTTTCAGTGCCTAGTCTTGTCATTGAGTATCCGGTGAATGGAAGAAAATAACGAAGAGGCAATCCAGAATCGGGTTATGGCGGTTCTTGCTGTGCAGGGTTATATTTACTGTCATGCTGTTATTTGGTTACTGTATACTGAACGGGGTGAATTATCGTTATTCCACGGGGAGAGAAGAATCAAATCAACTTTACCAAAGATTTATCAGCCGAAAATGAAAATTTCAACAGTTCGCTGAAATGGTCGTCTTCAGTGGACGGCTGAATCTCAACGTTTACGCAAGAGGGAAAAAGTCTGCTGGAACGATTAACGATGATCTGCACGTTAATTATCGATCCTTAATAGCGGAGGCCGCACAGATTACAGTCGAAAAGGTGCGCGATAACTGGTTACCAGAATGAGCTGCTGGTCGAGTCGCTGGCACGCATCCGGTTAAAGCCTTACCCGCGCCAGTATCGACAGTTTCACTCAAAACTTTCCGCCTGGAAGCGCAGAGTGTTCGCTGGCGAAATGATTGCCTTATGCCCGTAAGCTGTTGATATTGTCTTTATGCACTAAAACAGCAAAATGGCTGCTGTTCTTTATGCTGGACGACGATATTACTTTTCTTTGTCACCAGCGATGCCACTTCATTGCTGTTTTGCCTGTTCCAGTTCCAGCAGCAAAAAAAACGATTAACATCGGGTTTGTTGCCACCCAGCGAATGAACAGGTGGTTTGGTAACGCCAACTGGTAAAGATTGCATGTTGAGCAGGCCACCCATTACCGAAGACTCATTACGCATTCGGCGACCAGCCAAAAGCATCCAGCCGCATGCAATGAACCGCAGCCCAGCGCATTTATATTGCTGCACGGTTTTTTATCAAAACGCGCCTGTTTCTCCTGTTTTCGTGGATTTAGCGGCAAGATCTTTTCAACGCGCATCGAGCATCTTCGCGAGCGGTAAAGTAATGCGCCGGTTCTTCATTAAACCGACCTGCACATACTTATTCATCGACTGATGTTAATTAGAGTTATTTCATCCTGGTATTGCAGAAGGTTGTTGTTTCTTCATCGCCATAGCGTCCGTCTTTACGTGATTGCCCTTCGATGAAAGGCTGACGATAACGTAACCTGAAGAGTACCGCTGGGTGTTGCAAACGCAGCAGATGTATGTTGCCGGTTACTTCCATGCGCATGACGGTAGAAAACGCCAGAATCAACAACGGTTTCCACCAGGACCGATAAATATCCTGCTGCCCACAAAATAACGACAGAGAACGCCCAACTGAGCAGAAGGGCAGCCCTTGTTCCTGCAGGGGATAATGAAATGTTTCCTGATAGCCACCGGCTTCAACGAGCTGTAGCCATTGAGTAGAAACTGAAGTTGAACTTTATGCTGGCGACACCGAAGATTGCGCACCTTCCACCACGAGGCATCCACCCGCAAGCCCGGTCTGCTGCACGGAGATCAACTGTTCCAGTCGAATCACGTTCGTCCAGCAGAACTGCAGGTAATGACCGGGATATCTTCAACTTAAAGATCTCGAGGACCAGCACTTTGATAGTCCTGGCATATAGTGACGAATGAATATCAGAAAGCCCGGTAAGGAACCGGAACGGAGGCACTTTAACAGTATTCAATGCAGTTACTTCCGCGTGATGCGCTGCCGAGTCGACCGACAATACGTGAGAGAGGATGAGCACCCACGCTGACGAACAAACGTACTTTCCAGACAAGCGTAAAGAATGCGGTAGTAGAGAAATTGAGTAGAGGCAGCGGAAGGTTTTGAAGATCGACCGCGACAGCGACGATATACGCGTCGTCGACGCAGATACGGCGGTTTACGCGTCGTTGCAGGCGATAAACGCAGGCCATACCAGAATAAAGACGAATAAACTCAACCTGTTGAAATGACGAACGGTTGATTACCCCAGGTCACAGTGACCTTCCGGCACCTCGCTTTCAAACAAACAGTAATAATTTGCCATTTTTTACATAAACGCGTTTGCGCACGATGATTGTGCCGTAAGCGTAAATGACCACGATGAATGTTGGAAGCGGCACCACGCGCAAGCCTGAAACCACTTCCAGCATCTTCAACAATACCATTGACTGCGCACTTAAAGGTCATGCATACACTATTGAACACTGATGGCTGTTTCAAACTTATCATGAGCAAGAATGATGTACCGCCAGATGAAACATGATTATATTTTGTTGCCGCAGAATGATGAAAGAGAGCAGAAAGACAGTTAAACAGTATTAACCACACCTGCGCAGTAAGAGACGACGATGCAAACGACTGATCGTCGATGCCAGGATGATATCGCGCCAGATATCGCCGATGCCGCCGTACCCATGACGATAACGCACAAAAAGGTCGGCAGATAAAGAAGAAAACGACCTGGACTTCCTGCACCACTCTTTGTTGCTGCATGACTTACCACCGGGAGTGGATCGCCCGCCTGAAGGGGAGAATAAACGTTTGTTCAACATTGAAAGAGCGTAGAGTCCAGTCGACAAGAGCACTTCAAACCGAACGCTTTAATCAGGTTAATGGCAACAAACGAACACCAGCAGTTTTCACGATCCACATGTTGTTAAAGACGCCAACGCCAGATGCCGCGCAGAATACGGCAGCAGACGGTTTCACCAGATTGCCAGCAGTTAAAGCGTTACCGGACGTCCCATAAATACATCGAGGATTCATTTTGCCGTCGGTTCAGCACATCGGCAAACGCCGACAGTACCAACTGTCGCCAGACAGTCGGCAATACCTTTACCTGGCGTGGTGTTGCGTTTCAGCCGAAATCAGGCCAGTTGATAATCCGGCACCGGTAATGCCCGCCACGAAGAATACCGAAATACGCACCGAGCAGCGGTTTCAGCGATAGCCGCCAGTCTTCACGATGCGGCGGCGCTGGCAAAGGCGCAGCAGCAGGCAGGTTGCCGTCGGTGCCAGACCAGCAGCGCGCCTGCGCGAAGCGGCGCCGCCAGCGCAGCAGCGGCGCCGTTATAGTTCGCCCAGCGGCTTCACCAGCGCGGGATCTGTTCGCCAGTTCTTCGTATTGTTGCGCGAAATCAGCGATATCGCCCAGTTCGATCCACACGCTTCAGATCGGTTACCTGCACTCATTATTATGGACTGGTATTGCCAGGTATTGCCGGAAGGCTATTTGGTGCCATAAGATATGGAATGAGCCAGCGCGATTGTTACCGTGCCGACTGCTGAACTACTGAGCGCAGAGAGCGCCCGGCTGCAGTCCGTCATGATGTCGACGCTTCCGCTGCATTTTCCGGCATTGCTTAACTTATCGCCCCTGACTGACCGTAAAGAGCAAACCGGATGGATCGTAGTAACCATGACGCCATCATCAGGCACCGCCGCCTGATGATAACGCCATTGCTCCATGCCGTCGTCTGATTGACCAGTTCACCAGCATGAGCAGCGGATCGGAGCGCGCAGAATTAAACACTTCCAGCAGTGCCCTGATGTTATCAATACTGCGCGATTAAGGAACAGCAGCAAGCGCCAGCATGCCTGATTTACCTTCAGCAACTCATACCATATTCGAACGATAAACTGAATCGATGCCGTTAATATTTTGCCTGCGATGCTGAATTGCACCAACCGTGAAGGTCAATATTCGCGCATAATGTTGCCGGAAGACGGCATCGGGATGCCAGGCAGGTAATGCCATATTTTCAGCCCCGGCAGCTGCGAGATAAGGGAACAGCAACAATGACGCGATGCAACAAGAGCAGAGAAAAAATCGGCAACACGCAGCTCTTTCTGTTTCCTCTTTGATCATTACTGGCGAGAACATACCGCGCCCTGGCGCGCCAGACCATTTTTGCTTTCAGCGGCATTTTTAACGGTGTTTTTGTAGAGCGACGGTTAAACGGCAAGAAACCCGGTTATCGAGTTTAACGATAAACGACCAGAGTATTGCACCAGACTTCATCCAGTTCGCTGATCATCCTGCGCCTGATCAACGGAAACGGTCAACAGAAGAAAGCGTGTCGGTTTTCCTGCAAAGCAGCGGCAAAGTACATAGTGGCAGCTGGCTGTGCCTGAGACTGCCAGCGCCAGATTTTCCACCCGGCATTTCACCGTGTCGATAACGACCAGGCTTTTTTTCATTACGACCGAGGCGTAAATCTTCAGCGCGCCCAGATTACCCAGCGATAAACACCGACAGGCGGCAATGGCGTTGGCTCATCCAGACGGTGCGCGTTTCAACAATAAGAGCGTTTTTCCTCCATAACCAAAACTGCAGAACTACTGCCATACAATGAATGCGCAAACTCATTGTTGCTGTTGTTGTTTGTTGTCATTGAATAAGCGCCGTATCGCCTTTTTATATTTGTTTGGATGGTTATTCTGGCATGTTCGCTACCGTTTTCCTGGAACGTTTAGTTTTGAACAAAGCGCCAGAGAAATCCAGCGACCGAAGATATCGAGGCGTAGTATCGACGAAATTCCTGACCACTGTTGATCCTGCAATGTCCCACAATACAGCGTTACCGGAATGCGCCGTCGCCGTTGTCGGGTCGACGATAATATCCACCGGTTGCCAGAAATGCAGACGCCGCCAGAATTTTACGGTGGTGATGTTCGAGGTTGAAGATGGTATTCGACGTCGATGATCAGCAGATAAATAGACGGGTATTCATTGCCTGCATCCGCAGAATCAACAGCGTCATCATCACCAGCTTTGAGATGTCCTGCCAGAGGTGTTCAGTGCCGACGCAGAAATTTGCCAGACGAAAGCCGCGCCAGCACAGCACGCCAGAATTTCCAGCACCACAGTCAGCGGTCCATCATTGATTTCGGCAGATGCCCCGGTCATATCGAGCGATATCCGGAATAGCACCAGCATTTCACTTCCGGAACCTGACGTCAGCGCATATTTTGCGGCGATAGCTCTTCGAAATGACATTTATCGCCTGAAAGCGCGTTTTAAACCGCTACGGGTGCGCAGGTTGAACACGGGTCAGCTTTCACCGCCTGCTGTTCACCTTCCCATTTCAGCAATGCTCCTGCATATCCAGCAGGCCACGCAGAGAATGGATTAATATCGGCAACACGGAATGCAAACGTTAATCAACGCAGTTTTTCTTCTGCATTGAATAAAGCGGCATTAAAGGTTAAATGGCGTAGCGGGTACCCGCCACCGCCGAGAATAAAATCAGGTTTTCCGCAAACGCAGAGAATATCCCGCCAGCATTGCCGACAATCCAGTTCCTGTTCGGTATCGATAAAGAAACCAAATGGCAACCCCACCAGATTTGCGCCCGTCAATCCATAACTTTAGCGGCGCGAGGTAATCGCCCGCAGCCTGATGACGGAAAGCTGGAGCGGTTAACGCGAACTGATTACTGTGGCAAGATTGCTGTGTCATACGCAGCACGACAGCCAATTAATAAACCAACGATGATTGAGCTTTCCCAAATAATTTGCGAAACCACAGACAACAATGCGGATGTTGATGGTAAAGGCGTCAGTACACGCAGCCCATTGCCCTCCTTCCAGCTCTTCTTCTGGCTTCACGACGTCGATGAGTGCTGAAGGACTCACCGCGCCGTCCTGTTCCTGCCAGGAATTGCCGCAGGCAACACGGTCGACGGTGACGAAGCGCGACCGAGGACAATGTGAACGAACAGCGTCGACAAACCAGCTCATTCGCAGGTCATTACGGTTTCAACAATATCGCCAAACAGATCGCATACGTGAACCCAGCATATAGCTGCTGAAGGTTACCAGAAATGACCATAAAGCCAGAACGGAATCAGCGAGCTGCTCTTTATTATAGATCCGCCGCGCGCATAAGATTTGCGCAGCAGATACCGGCGATAGTCGTTACGGGTCTGCCGCAGGCAACGCCAGCAGGCAATATTTACGCCAGCATAATCCAGAACCATCCTGCCAGCCCACGCAGAGATCAACCAACAGTGCCAGCCATAAGCCAGTTCTGCATTGAGTTTGGCGAAGAATAGATAATTTTCTTCGATATCAACATAAACGAATCAAGAGATGCAGCAACAGGCTGCAGACGGTGGTTACCGGCGGTAATGATATCAGCGCACACCAGCGACATCAGAGAGCGCACCATCCAGCGCAATAACACCCAGTATTTTGGCGTTGCAGGCCTGACTTTGGGCATAAACAAAGACGCACGAAGGTCAACTTCATCGAGAGCAGCGGTCTTCCAGCACCAGCCAGCCAAGCCAAACATATAGAGAAGATAATTACCGTCAGCACGCCAGCTGGCGGCTTCAATAAAGCGCGAACAGAGTTTTACCGTGTTGATAAGGCATCAGAGCTCGCCAGATACCAGCAGCACCTTTGCGGCACCTTCCTGCACTTCATGATGTCGTGGCCTGATGCGCATCAGGCCAGCCTTGTTCCAGCGAACTCACCAGCAGGCTGACCTTCCATCTGCCCGCCGCGATAGCCTGATTACAAGGCGCCCGTAAGGCGAAGCGCACCCGGTCAGTAGCGCGCTCAAACGCTGCCCGCGGCGTATTTTCATAAATGTCATAGCCTTTTCGAGCAGCGAAATAATTCTTTGGCTGAGCAGCGACCCCTTCTTGCCAGCGGGACAACGCCGGATCTCACCGAGAGCGACACCTAAACCATTGCTCCATGATCGGCCCTTCCGGGGAGGTGTCTGGTTCTGGAACAGACGGCGGCGCGCCGTCCAGCGCGAGAGGAGGTGCCACGCCCGCCGCCATCGCGCAGAACTGCAGATTGCGTCGATGTTCGTGGCGCGACAGCGGCCTTGTAAGGGCACTGCGTTGCGCCAAGGCGTCCCAAAGGGCTGTGCAGGTTTTGCCAGCGTTGCGCCGGATAATCAAGCGTTACCGACCAGCCCTGCAGATAAAAATACGAACAAGCTCTTTGCTGCAGCAGAAGAACATCATCATATCAAACGTTACTCACCAGCGATTTTATCATTATCCGCTTCCAGGCAACCAGTTAAAGGTCACAGCTGTTTGCCAAGCATTGTGGGCAGCCCATTCCAGTTTGGTATGCCAAAATGGCACGAATTGGTATTCCCCGCTCACAACATGATATTCAGTGAGTTTCATCAATCGAACAACATATATTGCTGTTCGACTTGAGAAAGGAGCTCAAATAACACAGCAGATTTAAGATACAGTGTCGACGGTAGTGTCTTCACGACGAACGGACGGAATCCGACTATGTTTTGGAGCACATGTTAGAAGAGTGCTGCTTTTGGCACAGCTTCAAAGCAAATTAACGAGACGTGTTTATTCCGTACCCACTCCCCGGACCCGACCCTATCAGCTATTTTCGCGAAGACCGGGAACATGGCCGGGAAGGCTTTTCGGAGATTATCTCGACGGAAATATCCTCGAAGACCATCGAACGGCCCGCGTCACGGGCTGCTCAACGTTCGCTTTCTTCGTTCGTTTCCTGCTAATGCCGAGCAGGCTACGAGCCCCAATATAGAGGAAAATAAAACAAAACGTGTAAGCATCCTGAGCAGGCATATAAAGTAAAAACGTTCAAGAAAGCCCGGCGAAATGAGAATACACAACGCAGGTGGGAGTCGCGCTGACCGGGTTGCTCGAGTCGCAAAATGGCGGCGGCCAGCGAGCTCTTTTTGCAAAGATCCATACCATTCTGTGTAAGTGAAGGATCAAACTCACCTCTTCGTAACTTTTTGCGATCGCTGGCGTCCATATTTTGAGAGGCGAAAGGGAAGGAATCAATCGAATTTTCCATGGTTTCGGCTATCAGGGTGAGACGCTGGAAGAGATAATAAAGAATGACGTATAAGATTGGTCGCACATATATATCAATGTACAAATGGCAATGGATCTTTTTCAGCAGCGAGCCCCATCTGGGGTTTTGCCTGCGAACTACAAATGAAATGTATGCCAATATGCTTCCGCCCGTCAGAACACATCGGCATCTTGTTGTTGTATCGGTTTCCATCGCGTTTTGTGTCTCGTACAACAAACAAAAAAAGAATCGTAAAAAAAGAAAGACGAAATACGCGCAGGGATATGTGCTGACAGTGTTTGTCGTGTGGGACGGTGCCTTCCGAAAGTGGCGACAACGGTAAGCAAGGTGAGGTGTGAGGGTGTACTCATGCGCAGAAGCTTACTGGAGGGAAGGTCCATTGCCATAAAGAGCATAAGACAGGCTCATACCTGACAGAATGGAATACGAGTACTGCTTAGTAAAACTAAAGGCACGAATGTAGAATTGCGTGTCATGACGAGAAAGCTGAAATTCAAACTCTGGGTTAGTGGGCATACAAATTGTCTGGTAACGCATCTTGAATGTTGAAGTTAGAACTCTTTGAGCTCATGCTTCCTTCTTCCAGTCGTAATCACTTTGCGTGACGAAAAGTGCATGACTGTTTATTTAACCTATGAAGAAAATGCAATTGATGTATTGCTGTGCAGGAGTCCAGCTATTGAGCCGCGACTGATGGACGTCCAGGATCAAACTGTTTATGACCCTTCAAATGAGAACGCATTTAATATTCATACTCAAACAATAATGAAAAACAGTATTACTCCTGGAGATGGCATACCAACTGATCGCCGGCAGAGTAATGCCGGGCTGAAGGTTCTTCGTCGTGTTTGCGCCCCTGGTAAAACAGAATCTATGTATGTACCTTTAATCTATGTTCCAACAATGATTCTTGAGAAAGGAACTAACATCGACCATTACAGAGACAATTTTCCGCTCAAGGCCCTTCTAAGGCATGGCACCCAATTATATGAAGAATAAAAACAATAGATCATTATCCTTAGCTGTAACACACTTTTGCCGAGTGGCCAAAAATCTGCAGGGATCGATCGAGAAAATGAAACACGGTTTCCCGGGCCGCATGAACTACGCATCGCAGAAAGCAGAAATTCCTTGAGAATGTCACGCTAGTAGTGGTGATAAAATATGAAGGTGTGAGCGCATGGCGTTCCCTGGATAGAAATATAGAAAAGAGAAACAATATTTCTGTAGAAGACTGACGTTGGTAGAGAAATGCCAAAATGAATACATTCTGTGACTGAGCTTTTACTGGCATGGTACGAAATGGTCTCGATAGAGAAGCACATCCGGTATTAGCGACGTGCGCGACCAGAAGCGGTTCTTTGGTTGGCATTCGCGATTGGCCAAACCATCTGTATACTGATAATGTCTGCCCAGTCGCCGGTTCACGGCGAGGCAAATCCTGCCAGTCAGGGTGAGGCTGGTCGTGACGTCACGAGCGGGCACCGTAAGATGGCGCTACCCAAACATCTCTCGGCCATGGAGGCAGGAAGACACAAGAGGCAGACATTCCGAGTTCAAGCCAGCCAAACGAGGAAATCCCTAAGTGAAGCCGGAAGTAGTACGTCTAGGTTGGTGGGAACGCTTCTAAGGGTGAGGCAAAACAGCGGTTGGCGCTATGGTGGCACCATGGTTGGCGCCAAATCAACTCCCCTTTCGTCCAATGGCGTCTTCTGGTTTTGGTCATCGTTGGGGGCGTGTTCTTTTAAACCGGAAGTCTCTTTGTCACCTCTGGTGGCGCCTCCAGAAGCTTCTACTCCATATCGCCAAATAGCACTGACTACGTAGAAGCGGGTCTGGTGAATCCAACATCTTATCATTGTGTCTTGTTGGGTACAAGCTCGTCTTCATAATCCCACAGGTGAACAACTTTGTCCGCAAATCGAAAATTCGTATTGTAACATAAACATTAGGCAAAAAATATTTTGCGACTAACATTTATTTTGAGACATGCCTCTCCAAACCAGGGAGAATATTTTTCGTTCTGTTTTCTATATTCAGTGTCCCTTTAAGTGGCTAAAATTTTCTGTTCGAGAAAAAATGGTATCCGCTGACTTTTGGGTATTTTTACCTTCACAGGTTCAGCGTCCACGTAGATCACGAAGTTGCTCCTTTCGACCGCATCCTGAAGAGCAGCCAGAGCATCGCGAGTAAGCGGAAAGCTTCCTGAATTGGTGGATGTTTTTCCTGAAACGAGAAAACAAAAACACACACAAATACTATGCTGTAGGATTGGGTGGCTGGTTTTTCCGACATTAATAAGTTTTCCCCCATTCTAAAATAAAGTCTTTGAGTCAACGTTCCTGCAAAACATATAAACAGTCGATCACTATAAACTTTAAAGAATTCATGCACAAAAACAGTCTGGCTTCACTTTCCTGCAGAACACAGCGACAGCCAATCACTGGAAGCTTCGAACGGTTCCTCACGCTCTAAAAATGTCTGTGAGCTCAGTTTCTTGCGGAACACAAAAACAGTCAATCACTACAAACTTTGAACAGTTCCCCGCAATGTGCAAACGCCCGTGAGTTCACTTCCTTGCGCAACACGGAAAGAGCCAATCTCTATGCGCCGATAAATTGAGAGAGAGGAGGATTCGGGAACGCGAGGGGATGTCTGGACGCCGAGCTCTGATTGGCATGATTAGTAGGTAGGCCTAAAGCTAGCTGTTTGTCTCCACTGCACTCATCGCAAGCGTTAGAACACAGAACGCCGGCGTCTAGCGTTTAGCTTTCACATTCAAACGCGCCCGACGAGTGCAGTGGAGTCGAAGGCAGGCTAGCTTTGGGCTTACCCACTAATCATGCCAATCAGAGCTCGGAGTTTTGAGATCCCCGTGCGCTCTTGTCTCCTCCTCTCCCTCAGCTTCTCGGAGCATACACTTTGAACAGTTCCGCACGCTCTAAAGAAGTTTGTGAGTTCACTTTTCTGCAGAACATAGAAACAGCCAGTCACTACAAACATTGAACAGACCTCCGCACTCTAAGGAAGTTTGTGAGTTCACTTCATCGCAGAACACAAAATAGCCGATCACTATACACTTTGAACAGTTCGCCACACTCTAAAAAGAGGTCTGTGGGTCCACTTTCCTGAAGAACAGAGAGACAGTCAATCACTATAAACATTGAATGGTACCCCACACTCCAAATCAGTCTGTGAGTTCCTTTTCCCGGAGAACACAGGAACAGCAGATCACTATAAACCTTGAACAGTTCGCCACACTTTAAAATGTCGGTGAGTTCACTTTCTTGCAGAACACGGATACAGTCAATCGCAATAAACTATGAAGATTGCCCACGCTTTCAAAATGTCATTGAGTGTACTTTTGTGCAGAAGATAAAGACAGTCTATGACGGCGAATAACATAAAATTCCCGAGGGATGACGAATGCGATTCGACTGAAAGGATACCACATGTGCAGTAAAAATGAGTACGTTTCACTTTCTTATTGTGGGCCTGTACATAGCATTTTTTTAGATTTTATTTGTATGATAAGCTTCGCCAATCGCTAGCGTCCTCCTATTGTTCGCTGTGATTGGTTGTCTCCATGCTGTGCAGGAAAGTTAACTCAAAGACTATTTTTTTTATTGCAGGGTCAAGTTAATTCTACTAAAGTTAACACAAGAAAAATCATGAAGAAAGCAACGTAATAAAGCAGAACAAACCACCTTGTGGCTCCAGATACAACGTACGCTAGGCAATGAATAATGATCAAAAGCACTGTAAATACTATCCCAACACATATCGCCTTACAAAGTTAGAGCAATTTCTGGGTTAGAAGACACACTAAAACGACCAGTCACTACGAACCAGGGATGGGCAAAATACATGCAAATATGTATCGAAATACAAATACAAAACACTTCGTCAAAAATGTATTTAATTACAAATTTAATTACGTTTCCAAAAAAGCATTTAAGTACAAGATACAAATACAGCCAAATGTATTTGGTCTCCTCCAAATACTTTTCCAAATACATTCCTCAAAATTTGCGTCAGCGACTTCAGGGCACCTGCAACGGGTTTCTGGATATCTCAATTTAATTTTGCATCGTGCACTCGGGAGTTAGTGTGCGAGGCTCTAGTAACGTGATAGAAATATAATCACAAAAAAATGTAATCAGCTTGGACGTAATAGGTTAAAAAAGTACAGAGCTTCATGCAGCTTTTTTGTCGATTACATTTTGGTATAGACCAACAAAGAACCGAGACGACCAAGACGCGCAGCACTAGCTAGAGAAATTTTTATTGTTGCAACTCGCACCAGTTACGAAAATCTGGACGACCCGCATATTTAGAATGTTCCAGGCAAAAATATGGATGGAAATCAGGCTGGAAAGCATCACAAGTTGTCACAGGCACTTATTTAGCCAGTCTGCCTGTGAACGTCGATTTCGTCACTGTTCTTGCCCTGGACTAGCACCGTAATCACTAAGTCACTAAACGCTTGTGCTTGATTGAGAGACAATCGGTGACAATAAATTTGAGGGATGTATTTTCGCCCACAAAATTGTATTTAATTACAATTGTATTTGAAATACCCACGTTTTAGTATTTAAATACACACGTCAAATGCATTACCCAATTTGTAATTAAATACAAATGCAAAATACACAAAGTATTTGAAATACGTATTTCAAATACTTGTATTTGAAATATTGCCCATCCCTGCTACGAACTAACAAGAGGCCCCATGAAGTCAGACATTTTTACGTTTTGCCACCTCAACATACATCAGTGCCTGATGATGTCTGATGTAAAATAAAGTATTGCGAAGTTGATTTATTGATTGGTGCAGAGCGTCACGATCATGACATCGACAATAATGGAACGTCTAGACTCATTATTCGTTTAGGGAACGAGACGGTACTGTTCGAGTAGAAGTAAGAAGTTGAAAAAACAGAGCTTGCCGAATACAATACGAGATTCGGGTATTTTTAGTGATAACTCAGGTTCAACTTACTGATGTAGGCATTGCATCCGATCGTCTTATGAAGTGCGGTTGTCTTGTCAGCAACGTTGGTGGTCGAAGTGTAGCACGAAGCGCCGCAGTATGATGCAATGCTGTCAACATTAATAAAAAATATATAAATGAGTTCGAGTACAAATATTCCCGTCTGTTACTTACTAATGTTTCGAAAACTAGTAAAAAAAATAAAAAAAGGCAAAAACATTTCAAGAACTAGTTTGCCTAAACGTGTTCGCGTCATGTCAGGCTATTATCTTTTTAAACGATAGCAGCAATGTGCATTATTTTGTTTTATTGGCTTGGTTGTTCTGCAAAAGGGGTGACTTCTTTCTCAGTTACAAAAAAATGGACACAAAACCGTATGTATTTTTTCACCATCAATGTTTTTTAATGGTAAGTCAGGAAAATTGTCAATATTTTTCTAATTGTTTGTGATCGCGTTGAACAATATATAGCTCGGAAATTACGAACCACCTTTCCAACTTACTCTTGCCAGCTATATCCCTTGTCATGCGTATGAGATGCTGGATGTTAGCTTTAATGTAAATCAACCTAATTAAATTATGCTTAGTTTTAAAATAGATCGGGGGGGGGGGATCTGGAAACTGTTTCGTCTTCAGCCAATGTAGCGTAAGCACACACAAAATGCAAAGAAAAAATACTGAGCAAATTTGTATGCGCAAACACAGACGACACGATGGAGCAGGCAAGGGCTGTCGTAACATTCAATTAGTTTTTGTCGCGGCCAAAAGACAGTGAAAGTTTCAAAAGTAGAACTCGCAGCATGCTACAGATGAAGGAAAAACACACACACAAAAACATAAAAACAAGAAAAGTTCCCGGCGTGCCCAAATCGCAAATAGAACTAGTTACCAAGTTGCGATTGTCTTTGTTCACTCCTTCGGGTTCGTCCTCTGCGTTTGCGCATAAAAGTTAACTTAGTACCATAAACCAACTAGCCCACCAACGAGTCTTGCTAAAAAAAAGAAAAGAAAGACATGGCTCGGGACCTGCAAGTTACTATGAACATAAGATATATGTTCACAAGTGTCACATGTCATGTGACACCATGATGTGACGTCACGGGATTACGCCAGATGGTATGATAAACGTCGCGCTAAATTTATCGAAAAAATTTACCAGCTATTTTTTGCCAAAAAATAAAACTCCCCAATAATGTCAACCGGACACAACGTAAACGCTATTTCTTCCCGCTAAACGTAACTGCTAAATAGGAGACGCTATTTCTGTCCGTAGTTCGTCACGTTACCTATCTCTTCGAAATTACCCTTCGACAAAAATAAATATAAAGAAACTATAACGTATTTCGCGGTAAAATGTGCCTCCTACCTGCAGCCATTGTAGTCCCCACTTAAGCACAACTTGAGGCAGTCGTCAAACGTGATTGCGGTTTCAGACCAGTCAGAAACTTTAAGGCCGAAATTTTTCTTCTCCGTAAAATCTCCTGCAAAAAAAGCAAAAACGGCAACCAGCCAGTTGGACTTTATTGTTGTTACAACCATCACAAAGGTGTGGCCTCTAATGTTTCGTTTTCGCGACAAAAAAAAACAAAAAAAAACAACAACAAACAAGTAATTCATGTGGCTGTTAGCTGCAACTTATCACAAATGCGAAATATTTGGCGTTTAGTCTGGTGAGTCTCTAGGACAAAATTACTGTCATGTAGTCATAAAACGCAAGCGTTATATTTTATTGAACAGTTCCTGATGGAGACGGACAACATTAGGACGGTGCTGCGATACATTGTAGGAGGCTCGAACGTAGTTCTTCAAAAAAGTTTTTTTTTTAGAAAAGTAAGGAACTGAACAGGACATATAGATACAAATTGTTTCGTGCGTCTTGGTAAATAAATGTTTCTATTACATTTAGTTCGGACCATCACCACGGGGAGAGTATGCGTCTCCGGTGGGGTCACGGCCACGGCTTGATCAGGCTCTTATAGACTTTCCAAAAGAACTCTGTTTATATACGAATTTGAATCAAACTTGATTTACTATTTTCCAGTTTAGCTGCTTGTTGGTATTGCCAATGACGATTCGGTTAGGGAAACATCCCCAATTGAATATGAATCAAATGGCCACCATCCGGTATGATAAAACTCACTTCTACAGTTTCGACAATTACCTTGCACCTTTGCTCTAAGGCGTACCTTTTAGATTAGGTCGTTCCAAGATAAGCGCCGTCACGTAGATCATGTTGCTGGTAAAATCCACCTGTCAGAATCAAAGCAGATTATATATTTTAACCTCTAAACTTCTGTTTCGTACCAGTCAAGTTTTCGTCAGCACATACAAGCTGAAAGCAACAAATTTGGCTCCCAGTACAACTCTATCACTTTGATATAGGTATATTCATACTTTCAAGAACAAAAAATATCGACTTTAAGGGTAAGTGGCAATCCATTATAAACGAAGTTTAGTTAAACAAAAACCAAAAGTGTCAAAAATTAAAAAAAATGGTTAGAAAATTAATAAAGATTTTTGTTTGAAGCTAGGATGCGCTAAATCTTCAAATCTGATGCTCTCAATGAAATATAAGTTGTGTCTACAATGTCTTCGAAGATCATTTTTCAAACAGTCCCGTCTCAGTTCTACATGCTTTACTTCTAGTAGACATCGTAACGGCCTCTACTAGGCAGGATTGTTATGCCGGACGCTGGTAGGACACTTCTAAAGACCCGACACAATTTATCTACTAAAATCTGAGGTAGGTCGACCACTTCACACTGACCACATTAAAGGTACTCATACGTTGGGTGAGCCAACTATTACTTCATTTCTAGTAGAAACAAGAAATTGGAAGCTGTGCTTTAACATGTTTCTCAGAGTTTGTAGTAATAAAATTATGTAATTTTTTATCGAGCTGATGTGGGATATAGACAACAAAGTAGCAAACCGATTTTGCAAGGGTTACCCAAAGGTTCGAATACCTGTATAACCTCGTGACCATACAATTATTCACTTGTACATGGTCTGTAAGCGTACTCTACAAGACAATGCCTGTTCACTTGTTTGCGTACAAGGCATGCATTCATCTGATAACTACCAGTTTTATGTACCTATGATATTGAAAGTGAAATAATGTGCACATACCATGACACGAGGAACTCTCATTGGAGACAACGACGACACGGAGAACAACTTCTCGAGAAATGCACTCTTGATGTGTGGTCCCCCGTTCGAGCAGCAGGACAAGTTTATCCACAACTATTAAATAAAAAGGCAAGATGTTTTATTAAGTTAAATCTCTGGCGAGTTGCTCTACGAGGGATTACCATATAAAAAACGTATAGGGTAAGGCCGAAGGACCGTACATCTGGAAGAAATTGCAAAAATCGAATTTCAAACTTGCATACCTGAAATCGGGCATGCGAACGTCGTTTCACAAGAAGTCTTATATCTGTTTTTTTTTCGAACTGAACCTAGAGGTGGTCATATGCATATATAAAAAGAGCAAGAGTGGCCGACGTGCATATCCTATGTCCTAGACCGGCCTATACGTCGTCTGCAAACTGGATCGTGAACTCGCTCCCGGGTGGCCTGCTGAAGGCCAAAACGCTGAGAACGCCACACTAGAGGCTGGAGACGAGCAGGATAATCGCAATAAGTAATAATGTTAAAAATATATATGATGGAGGACTACCTGGGAGCAAGCTCACAAACCAGAGTGCAGACGACGAAAATCCAGTAACCCCAAGAATGCACGGCCGCCGTTTCTGCTCTCTTTTTTCAAATAGTTTAGCCACCTCTGAGTTGAGCTCTAAACAAAATACACAAAGCTTCTTGCGAAACGATGTTCGCGTGCCCAATTTTAGCTATGTACGTTTGAAATTCGAATTTTGCAGCGCTTGCCAGATGTGCTGGTCCTTATGACCGCTACCTGTACAACTCTAAAGTGCGCCGCTGTGTACTAGAAATTTCAACTATATATCTCCATAGATTCATATGAACAAATGGAGCAGGTTGAGTGGTGTAACGCTTTCAGTTATCATCGAGGCTTAGTTTCAAATGACGGTCGCCACCTGTACCACTAAATCTGTACGGCCACTGCTTGTTGATTGTGATGCCACTTCCCAAATTTACTGTCAAAGCGGATTAAAGAAAGGTGAATTGTAGGTGGAGGTGGAGCCCATATTGGGGTATGTATGAAAGTATATATAGTATCGCTCTAGCTTCACCTATGCACTCAGAAATATTTTTAATTTAATTTCTGCTTGTCTGTAACGCAAAAAAGGCATGAAATAACTACATAGATACTATATA